>JANTOP010018782.1:0-29442 GCA_027564815.1 Symmerus nobilis | reverse complement strand
TTTAGCTAAAATTTCAAATTTACAATTTTTAGGAATAGCCAAAAATATTTAAAGAGTGGCCCGAATGATATTTTAACAGATTGCAATTCCATACAAAAATTTGTCACCCTAATGTGCATAAGTATTAGGGTGGTAAAAGTTTCGAATGCAAACCCCATAAAATAAAAAAGAAATGCAATTTATTGTAATAATCTTTAAGCTTGGCATCAAAGAAAATTGTACTTTAGTACAATTTCTCGCAATTAGTGTGCTGCCACCGATTATTTATGGTAGAGAAACGCTAACTTCTCGGAATTTTAAATTGTTACGGAAAATTCCGAGATGCTGTAGTATAGGTAATCAATATTTTTAATCAATGATTTTTATCATTTTATCATGAGTTTTTAAGTTGAATTTCTACTTGAGTTTTAAAACATTTCGTACATTTTTAATTTGTAAAGGCCATGTGACTTAGAATCTACCGATCCTGTTGCATTTTTTTTGCTTCCCTAGCGACGTCACTTTGTAGGTATGGTATATTGAAAGGCACTTTCCTAGAGGATATAATATACCTTACTTTTAGTTTTAACTTTAATATCCTTTATAATTATGTAATGGCCAAATCCTCCAATCATTTATTATAAAAAGGGTTAATTGATCATTACCAACAACTATTCATAATTTAATTACAATTAGCTGTAGGTAAATTCGAGTTATTTTAACTAATTTGTAAATTTCCCATATTCCAATTATATAGCAGAAATTATTTTGGGTCCCCCTGACCCCCTCCGATTTTAATAAAAATCACAGGATTTGTGTATGCCATCATGTGACGTCAAACCTGGCGACTCTAAATTATAATTGTTGGTGTTTTTTTTTATATTTGAGGCATTTTCAAAAACGGATTGTTCATAACTTTTAACTATTTTGTAAATATATATAACCGAGATGGAAAAACCATTTATTGCCGGTCGTCTTTTGGACGCGTAGCCGGAGGACTAAGTGCGACTATCCCTAAACATGAGAAAGACGTACACGGGGTCGCTTTCGTTTTTATATTGCATCGGCGGCGTACAGCGAGGCAATCAGCTGTGCAGAAAATGGAAGCCTACAATGAGAATATAAACGCTCTAGGCGGCTGTCAAATATTTATTGTTTATTTTCATTGTTGTTTATTTTCATGTTATTTTGAGAATTTCGGAAGAAGTATCGTATGCGGTACCAAGATGGATTAAAAAAATTTAATCCAATGATCCCCATTTCAATCCTTTGAACTTCATTCTATAGAAAGTCCATTTTCTTAAATCCAAATATCGCTTAATATTTAAATCATCTATTGTATATGTATGCTCTTTCCATCAATTTAGATTTTAAATTTAATTAAATATAAGTCCTGAGGTTTATAGTACTTACTCTAAGATAATTCTTTTGCCGTCTCTTCACTAATGGATTAAGTAATTGAACAATCGAAATAAATAAAAATCAACGAAATTCACCTATACACCTATAATAATGGATGATATAAACCTATACATTATTAAGCGGCTAATTCTGCTTGCCGATCTGCATGCCACCAAGATAAAAAAACGAAAAAATATGCAACATCTGCATGCAACCAAGAAAATAAACGGGCAATATTTACATATCGGCTGTCATTCTGCAATAAAAAAACGATGCCGTCCATTGCAAACGACTTCAGTGGTACAACTAACGCCGACTGCATACGACTAGCGACGGGTCCCGTTTGAATGAGATTAGTCGGACGACTTTGAACGACTTCTTGCTTGTGTCAATCAAGTAATTGTGTTCCTCGATGAAGGAATTGTCAACGCTATGAATTGTTAAAAGCAAATAAGAACACTAAAAAAATTAATTAGTCGCTTCTAATGGACGACTTACAGTCGCTTTAAATTAGTACGACCGTCTTCCCCCGCATAAACTGCGCGCGCGACCTAACAGGTTTTCGGGAAAAAATTTACAATTTCAAAGTTGAATCATTTTGCTCACTTAGTTCCCGCGCGCACAAAGTACTCTAACCGAAGAGATTTTAGAAGAGATATTTTGTAGAAACTTTGCATTTCTTGAAACTTTAATTCAAACGAATAAGCAAAGCAAATGAAGGATCTGGGATAGTAACTTTTAACACTGAAAAAAATTCGAAAGTTCGCCGTATATACCAAGATAATTCCACGCATCCAGTGGCGCCCCGGCCTAAAGTACCAACGTGTACAGAAGGCAAATATTTCTATATTTTTTAGTACTCGGCACCAAATGTAAAGTAGTAACATGATAATAACTAGTTCAATAGATTCGAGTACTCTATACCGATACAAAATACCGAATCTATATTAATATGTAGAATAAAATAGAGCTGGGCTGGAAGTTTGTTCGAGTCGTGTCGGGTCGATTTGATAAAAATTCATACACATTTTTATCTGCGAAGTTTTTTTCAAAGTGTTCTTATCGATTCGACCCGACGCGACTCGAACAAACTTCCACCCCTGGTGTATAAAACTACCGGTACAATGTAATTACAATATAATGATAACTTATAGTTGAAGAGATTCGAGTCTCGGATCCAAAAAGAAACGAAACTTTGCATTTCTATATAGTACGGTCTCCTTAATCCTTAGATTTACGTTAATCCCACGTATAGAGGTACGAATGTGGTTATATGGCAATAACATTAACCTCTGTTCCCCTGCGAATTTAAATAAGTCTAATTGCAAGGTTTATTTAGATTAAAGTTGATATCTATAGATCTCCAGTATTCTAAGAATGTGATACGCAATAGTAAATGTCAATTTTGTTTATTGAAACTAGCCGTTACAATTTACTGTGAAATAAAAACAAATTAAAAAAATAATGAAAAACATAATTGAATTAGTAAAGGAACACCAAATACTATAGGATAAAACTAAAGGTACAAAAACGAACATTTGAAAACTAAAATGTCGTAAAACAATAAGGAAAAGCGTGTGTAAGTGTGCTTACTTATAAATTTTCTAACTCATCGCTGTCGTTAAAGTTTTAAAATTGTAACATTAGTTACATTTATGCCAACAGAACTTATGCCAGAATTTGTTATTTAGGATCAGTTGGATTCTGTTTTTATGTAGAATTAGAATTGATTTGATACCAAATTAAACAAATGAAGAATTTAATTTCAATGTCATTCATCATATGTAGTCAACCGAAAGATATAACTGTTTGTGAAACAAAGTATAAACATATTTGAACTCAACGGCATAAACCGCTGTAGAAGTAGGATTTCTACAATGCGGTCTCAAACCTCTTCATTGGCGTAATAGGTAGTGTACCCGCTTTTGAAGAGGACGGTTGCAGGTTCGAAGCCAGGTGTCGTCACAAATTATTATCTCAATAATTTGTGATCGTCACCATGATCGAATTTGAAACCGCGTCATTTCGGATGGTGACGTAAACCTGGCGGTCCCCTGTATAAGAATACTCCTTGTGTATTGGGGGTGTCATCAAAAACAATACACATCCATTGCTATTAATATGTAATTGGTCAACAGAAATGGATAAAATGATCAAAATAAAGGAAGAACAAATAAGATTGAGCGCTAGATTGACTACCTAGCCTCATTAATAATCGAAATAACTCACCGAAACTTCCATATGCCTATGCTCCCTCGAGGAGTAATGGTAAAAGATGATGAATGATGATGTATCAGTTATATCTGGCATTTTCTCTTGACATAAACGTAACTATTGGCATCATACGAATCATGATTAACTTATAGGATTAGCATTAGAGAAGCAAAGTTTGGTTACTTTTCGGTTCCGAGTACTCGAATCTATTCAACTATAAGTATTCGTTATATTGTATTAGGTACCAGTATATGCACCGTTTATTCTACATGTTAATATACCCTCAGTATTTTATATCGGCATATACAGTACTCGTATCTTTTGAACTAGATAGTACATGTTTTTGGTATCGAGTACTCAAATGTTTAAAAAAACAAACAAATGTTAATGTCTCATATACGCGATGCTACTTTATTCTTTCATGTCTATTAGTATATTGTTTTATTCGTGTACTATAGAAAATTGTTTTTATTTATCGCTTCGTATCTAATACTACTAAAATCGAATTGGTTTACACGAATTATGTAAGTACGTATATACATGCAATACAAACAAAAATATCGGTGAGTAAGCGAAAAATAGAACAACAAGCCAACAAATAAGAATAGAAGGAAAAATAAGGTGTATTTCTAGAAATGAATATACATACTCTACTTTCGGATCCTAAAAGTAATGATTTTAATGTACCTAGTACTAGAATCTTTGAGATCTCTAATTAGCGTAAATTAAACGGCATCTGTGCTACTTGTAGAATATTAAATATTGTAAGTATTATAATTTATAAGTAATTAAAGAGGAATTGTTAAAACAAATTGTTGTGGAGGCTGTGAAAAGTATTCTTTGGGAGGCATTATCTGCGATAAATGGTTGTTGAGCTAGTTATAATTATTATCTAATACTATAATTTTAGTTAAAATATTATCGTTTAATATTAAATCATTTCTCTCTAGCAACTGGTCACATTAGAGTCATGGGAAAATGTTCATATTATTTGCCCCAATCAATGCGTCTGCCAACATTCCCATTTAAATGAATTATCAATAGCAAGATGGATTCAATTTAAACCAAGCATTTACACAACTTCTTTTGATAACAACACAAATAATAGTCATAATATCAAAAACGGAAATGAGGTAGCCTTATTATGTTTGTAGTAAAAATATTAAATAAAAATAGAAACTTCTTTATCAATTTAACCATAAAAGGTCTACGATGAACACACAGAACCATTGGTTGAACACAATTTATACCTACGATCAGCAATATGTATTTTACAAACCAATCAAGATAACATTCGTGCGTTAATTGAAAGCATACCTGCTGATGTACAGGCGTTGCTACTACTTTACAATGGAATTAGCGAGACTCTTACAGGTACACGTCAAGGCTTTAGAGTTACACCATCTTAGACTGCCGAAAAAATAGATAAATTTGGGTATTTTTTTACACGAAATAACAAATTATTTGATTTTAACTTTTTATTTACTGATACAATGAGCAACAATTAAGCTGTTCTTTCATGATAAAATTTATCTACCGTGTAATAACAGAACAGCCTAACTCAATTTTCTCACATTTTGGGAAATTACGTTTTAAGTTTGAATTGCAATCCGATATGTACAGCATTCAAATGTAATTCTAATGTAAATATGCGAGGAGATACGTGTTTTTGTGTTTGTGAGACACTTTTTGGAGCGCCCAACAAAAAATCTAGAAGTATAGAAAGATAGGTAAGTAAATATGTGTAGATTTCAAAAACGTATCCACCGATAAAAAGACCTAACTTGAATTATACTGTTCTGTTATTGCACGGTAGATATGTAGCGAACCCATAAGATAACGATCATAAGTTCCGACCAAACCACTAACGATTATGATAAAAATTCAAGAATCTGTATGACAATTAATCAATTTCCCCAAATTTAAAATAATTATTACCCAAGTGAGCCTGAAAACTAGAATTTTTAAAACAATACCTAATAACAACAATTATAGGTAACTATAATATTAATGGTTGTAAGTTCCGCGAAATTAAAATGCAGAACAGTAAATTTTATTAATAAAAAAATATAAAGTTTATGAAATTAAATTTAATCTAGTTTATTAAATATTTTTTAAATCCCACATTTTCAATTATTATCAACTAAACTTCTTAATACCAAATTAATATCAACTAAACTTCTGCAAATAATTCTTATCCTGAATTAGAAAAGGAAATGAATATATTATTCAATTACATATGATTTCCAAATTTTTCTCAGTTGTTAGCTAAACTTTGTTTGCAATTGGCATTTTGCCTATACAGAAGAACCTCGTTTATCCGAGGTAATGTGCCCAGGAGGTACCTCGGATAATCGAAAACTCGGATAACACGGAAAAAATGAAAAATTCGATAATTTTATTTATTTCTTGTATTTGAAATGGTAGAATAAAATTTAATCACATAAGTATATCCGTTTTATCCGAGTTTTTCCGTATTATCCGAGCATACACCTCAATTAATGCACACTGATCGGACAAGTTCGTTGCTTCGGATAACACGGAAGCTCGGCTGATCGAGGGCCGGATAAACGAGATTCTTCTGTATTTATTTAAAAAGGAATAATATGTATTACACTCATTTACACCAAAAATTACCTGGTTTCTCATAGACTTTTTTCTATGTATTTTGGGGCGTAAATTCTAAAAATTCCAACCATTTTTCGATATTTACTTGCATTCCTGTATTCCTGTTATGAAGGCTTATGGGACGAAGGCATGATGGCTGACTGGATGCAAATTTGCGAAGATTTCACAGTACACAAATGAAGAAGGTCAAGCAAAAAGATGTATTCTCGAAAAGAATCATGAATATGTGAAAATTTAAAATTATCTTTTTTCATTATTTTTGAATAACTTCTACATTTCTTGTCCGATTTGAGCAAATTTCTAGATAGCAATTTTGAAAAAGAATGATCTTACATTCCAGGAAAAAAAACTTTTAAGAGTTAAGCAAAGCAAATGAAATTTAGTCTCTTCAAAACGGCAGAAAAAATTTGGGACTTCCCTAGCCTGTAATTCCATCAAATACCGGAAAGAGGACAAAATTACCTTTCGAACGATATATGCAATATTATGCAAATCGGATAAAAATTGATAGAGATATGAGCAAATAACTGAAAAAATTCTCAAAAAACGTATTATCTGAGAATATCTTGAAAACGATTCTTAGGGGGAAAAATGGTTGGCATTTTTGAAATCTTCGCCCCAAAATACATTGAAAACGGTCTATGAGAAACCAGCTCTAGAGATGAGGCCCAAATTTGACAACTATGTGCTGCTTATGATTTCCATGCTTTCAACTATTATAATGTATATTTGATGCCAATAGCTCTTCGCCTGAATTTGGAAAAGTAAGAACTACGGACATATATTTAATGCATTATTTGTCAGCAATGAAATAGAATAAGAAAAATATGTTAGATAGGCAGAGTCAAGGAATTTCCTACCGCTATATTGTAGGAAAATGTTTGCAAAACTACTTAATATATCTATTCTTTAAAATACGATTCGCTATAAAATTATATGTGTTAAACGGCCCATACATTAACCGATTTCTCCTCAACTTGATTGGTTCAACTTGTTGACATGAACTTGTCAATTGTTTACCAACAAGGCCACAGGCTATTTAATTTCACTTCAACATGAAACTAAAATATATTATAAAAATATGCGAAAATATCATGTCCGGATTGATGTTGCCACCAGGATATTTACTTTTTTACTTAAATCGAATGTAAGTTGACAACATAGCCATACACTCTTCAACAAATCCAAATGGAATTGTATACGCATTCAACTTATCAACGGTTGATCCAACCACCCCACACACGTTACAATCGGTTGACAAGTTGGCAAATTGATCAATTTGTGAAGAGAAATCGCATTGTGAGTGGGGCCTTTTACTCCAGATAGAGATAATGGCTTAGGTTATTCGAATAAAAGTGCCGAAGCTTAGAAAATAAGAACATTTTCTGAGAATTGCACTATCACTCTCGAACTCTGAAAACCTTCATTCACGAGCATGTCCGAAAAGAGTCAAAATAAATTTATTTTCTTGAAGTAAAATACAAGCAGTTAACTTTTACTTGCATATTCTTTCGGTACTCCCTACCTACGAATCAACATGTTTACTCTCGTAACACTGCACGTGGTACCACGTTATGTCCACGACAAACATGGAAGATAACAAACCATGGTGAAACGCGATGACACGTTCGTTCATCAAACAGTCACTAAAAAATTGTTGTCGATTAAACTAACTTTGGAACACAACTTTCGCACAAAAATTGTACCATGCCTATAGCTAGACTAAAGAGCATCAAAGAGTTGGGTTACCCAAGGTATCTTCCAAAATACAAACAATTAAGCAGTACAAACAGCATCATCACTGCCGAGAATTATGTATGATTATTTTGCACAACTGATGCTTATATGTATTTCTGCAACTGATTTGGACAGTAATTTAGCATGGGCAATATAAAAAGTAAACAAAATGAACATTTTAATAGTATGTATAAAGGTTTTTATTGATAATAATGTACCAAGAACAGATTTTTATTAAACTACTGCAGAGGAAAACAATCGATTAAGAAAAATCTAAATCTTGTTAATGAAATTTTGCATCAGTTTATTTTATGAAGCAATATAATAAATAGGTTAATGACAGTCAGTAATCCAGAAATAATCGTGAAATACTGTGAAGGTCAGGAATGAGCAGGTCCGATAACTCGATAACCGATAATTTCGGTTAAAAGTCGGTGTAAAATCGGTAGTGGTGGGAAAAAGAGATATGGAAGATTGAGAATGATCGACAGAAAGTCGGGAATGGGGGTAAAAATGTCACTAGTCAAGTAGGCAAGAAGTCAGTAAACTGTTGCTAAAAAGTTAGTAACGGCGTAAAAGTCGTGAGTCGTCTGAAGGAGACTCATAAACAGTTCGTGTTGGGAAAGATATTTAGGCGGAAGGAATGGTCTGCAAGAATTAAGTTATAATGCTTAGATTTAACCCTTAATGTATATAAAATGTTGTTCCCATAAATTGCATAAGTATATAAGGCCATAAAATTTTGCAAAAATAGCCAAGTTTTGCATAAATTTTAAAGACAACAATTTTAAAAAAGTGTAGTAGTCTAATTAAAGATATCCAGATAAGTCTCTCGCAATCCGATTCGATTTAATATTGGCGAATAATTTTTATGTTGCAGATATGTCTATCTTTGCGATATTTATGGTAGGGTAGACCGGGGCACGTTGTCACAATGGCTCTATTGCCTAAAGTATTCAATATAGCGCACTACCGGTCATATATTATTTGTGTCTATGAATGCCAACTCTTTTCATGTTCACTGCTCCGCGATCGCATCAGCTCTGTTGACCAGAGAACGAGTTGAGCATTTTTTTGTATGATAAGTAACAT
This sequence comes from Symmerus nobilis, assembly GCA_027564815.1. Lineage (NCBI taxonomy): Eukaryota > Metazoa > Arthropoda > Insecta > Diptera > Mycetophilidae > Symmerus > Symmerus nobilis. Next base: position 20,391 of record JANTOP010018782.1, on the reverse strand, counting down.
TTTATTGCCTCAGTTTTCAAGTAATAAACACTGGACGCATTTTTCAGCACATTAGAGTGTTATATCATTTTAAAGGCTGTACTTTTACGAAACGAATGGCTTAGGTAACAATTTGAATATCTTAAACACAGCCTCTTGGAAGTGAAAAAATACCGTTGGGGCACGTTGTCACAGCTGAAAATAATGAGAGTTACATCAGTATCGGCTGAAATATGATTCGAGGAATAATATGATTTTCGAATAAATCAACTAGACGAAAGTGAACGGCAAAATCGCCCGAAAAGAATGTAAAGAAAAAAAAAATATTGAAAATCTTCGGATGACGACTTTAAATAATTTTAATTAGACTTATAAACAACCGGTTTCCCAAGCCGAGTTGTATATGTCCATATTAGCCAAATAATGAACAATCTATTCGTGTCTATGGTGGTCAGCCAATAGAGCAGTAGTTACACAGTAACATGTTTTGATAATGTGTACTTTTTTCTTATATAGAAGTGCCTTAAAGCCTCATGTATCATACTATCATGCCAAGACCCGCATGTAGTGAAAGTTAACAGCAATTAATTGTGTATTAATTAGACTTATATAGAATGTATAAACGAACTACCTAATTATATTATAATTAAATAGAACGTCTCCATTCTACAAAACATGCGCGTTAGCCAAATATTGCTAAAAATTGTAGCCAAGGTTTTACTCGAAACGTTGGTGTGCCACAGCTTTCTTAAATGTTAAGGGAATAAAATACAAAAATCTTGAGACCAAATGTGTGACAACGTGCCCCGGTCTACCCTACTAAAACATTTATGCTCGTAGACAATAACTTTATCCCTAACAATTCCCTAACTTTGACCTACATATTCGGGAATATTTATTATAAATTTACCGAATTCGCCATTCTCGACTTTTTCCGATTAATTCCAACGTTTTCCTACAATTTCTAACTCCTTTCTGACATTTTCCGATTATCCTTGCCTTGGACAAGCACACTTAGTTTCGAACCATCACCGACTTTTTTTCAATCATTCGCGACTTTTTACAATCATTGAAGACTTTTGTCGATCAAGTTTTACATTTTGTCCACCATTCCTCTTCTAATCCTCCAATTTCCAGCTAATATTAATAAAAGACCTTATGCAAGAAGACTTAAGACTTAAGAATTTAAATATTCTTATAATTTGTTTATAAAAGCAGTGACAATCCTTATAGTTTTGTAATAGCCTTAATTTGCAGTTTTATAGTTTTAGTTTATTTATGGATTATATTATATTAATTATAATTTTGGAATTCATGTATCAAAATCTGATTTATATATTATCGAATTTCGATTTGTTTATAACAATTTCCACGAAAAATATTCCAAATTTAACGTGCTAAACAGGCCGCTACACAGGTATTACCTCTTTAAGGAAAAATTAAAAGTGAAATCAACACCGTCCTATTTTGCTATGCTCAATATTTCTCTGAGATGCCGTCAATCCATTTAAAATTTAAATAAATTTATTACAAAATACTGTAGAAACCCATTTTCCTCTGACTCGGTTGTGCGTCGAATTTGTGCTAACTAAATTTAAATAAAAAGAAGTCCAGAAATTAGCTATCGATACAATCAATATACATAATGTATTCCATAACCAACGTTATCAAAGTGTAATATTTATTAAAAAATATGGGGATATTCTCTTATTTAACCCTTGTTTTTTATAAGAGTTTGTCAGCAAAAATTTTGCCCATGTAGAACGGAAAAGTTCGTTTTAGTTCAACGAATTATTTCGTTACGAATTTGCTTCTTGTGAGTGGTTCCTCTACACAGAGAATACTATCTGATAAGGTCTTAAAAGTAAGATATTTTTTTAAATAAGGTGAACATGTAATAAATAATAACTAATTTGTTGTATTTTATTGCACAGATTTTATACATTATTATAAAAATATGTTAATACATAATAACAATTGAGCAATGAAATAAATCAGTTGTTCTCAGTATAAAATTCAAATAACACTACTATACAAATTTTCAAAAACTTTCACCACAACGAATGGCGATAAGATTTTCTCAAGTAAAATTTTCCGGAGAATCCGAATATCCTAATGGTTTTTTTTATTAGCCCCAATTTTCGGTATAATTTTATAAATAAAATAAAAATTTAATAAATAAACATAAAATATCCGGATTTGCGTCTTATTCCAACGCTGATAACTCGTAAACGGCTTATTCAATTGTTTTGTGTAATATATCAAATGAACGGTATTGAATGGAGCATTTGGAAGATATTATTTTAAAAAATTGTAAATAAAAAATTTCTTAATAAAACAATCGGTTTTTTCAGTTTTTTCAATTTGTCACCCCCTCCGATATAGAGATACCCCCCAAATATTTTTTCCCAAAGCTCTGATCTAAATGAGATTCTACTGTATTATGCGTAAATAAAAAGTTAAGTACTTAATAAAATGTTTGCAATTATGTTCTTCAAGATGATGTAACCCAATAAAGTACATTAATTTAATATATACTTTGTTCATCGTAGTGACTACGAGTGTATTTGCAATGCTAACAAAGCTCATTGCTCTAGAAGTGCGTAGTTCGTTCCTTCATGATGTTGAAATAATTATTGACGTTCCGTTGTCAAAGATAAAATATGTGAATTTTGAAATGATACATTTGACTGGTAACGAAGAAACTAAAGTCAACCCCAATAGTGTAAACCCATCTGAGAGCTTTGATTATATACCAGAAAGTGAAAGAGAATTAATGTACAATGTATCGATTGAAGTAACCGAAGAAATTAAAATTGTGCCGTATGAGGTGTATGTTATCGAAAAGAATAAAGCGAAATTGCCTTCATTTTATGGATGGAATCAATTAAATGTTTTACGAATACATAACTGTAAATTTGATAAACTACATTGGGAAATGTTTGACGGATTAGACGCTTTACGACACTTATCATTGGAACACAATGATCTAAAAGAAATCCCTCCATTTGCATTCTATGGCGCACTTCACGTAAAAACGTTATCACTGGCAAGAAACAATATATTGGATTTGAATTACCGAGCTTTAGCTGGTTTACTTGATATCGAGTCTCTTGATTTAAGTTACAACAATATAAGTAAAATATCGGAACTGACATTTCCACCTTTTCCAAAATTACAATCAGTTGACTTACGATTTAATCCGATAAAATTCATTTTTCCAATGACATTCGGAATAATGAATAACACAAGAAAACTTGTTATTGGTTCACCTACAACAGCAACCGATTTATCTATGGATGGTTCTTTTGCATCATTACATAAATTACAATTTTTAACCTTGCTAAATGTATCAACTGATATACTTCATCAGTTCGTATTTAAGGGACTAAATAAACTAGAATGGTTCAAAGCTATGGGACATATACGTTTTATTGAATATGATGCATTTTTGGAAATGCCCAACGTACTAGAATTAAATATATCGCAATGTGAAATTGAAGACATATCAATGGATGCATTTTACGGCGTTAAATATTTGCAAATTGTTGATTTATCAAATAATCGTTTGAAGTCATTACCAGTTGGATTATTTGACGAAAAGCCAAACCTTAAAGAAATTTATCTGCAAAATAATCAATTAAGTTTTTTGCCTATAACATTTTTTAACAACCGGGCCGTGAAATTAATTAGGTTAGTATATTAATATAAAATATATCCAAATAAAGATTTCAGAGAGTATGATCATTAGGGGTGATCGAAAACGACTTTATTTTTGTGAGGATTTCTTCACCCTCAGATTAAATCTGGAGGATATTGCTAACCTTTCATAGAAAACAAAATTTTTGCACCTCGGATCTGTTTACGCTTATCAATTATCATACCAATAAGAACATTCTCCGGGAATGCGAAAAATGCACTACGTGGAATGACGGGGTGAATAATTTCGCATATACATATCTTCTTACAATATCCTCGGGTAATTGTATCAATCGATTAAGAGCTCTTTCACATTAACGTTTTTTTAACGGTCCGTTTTGTACGTCTACCATAATAAACAACCGTGAATTGCAGAAACACATTGAATTGAATATATGTGTTCACACTGTCCGTGTACGTTATAAATATCGGGACGTAACCGTTGCATCAACGGATTGGTTTCTACAATATCCGATGACGTACCGATGAAAAATCGTTCCGGTCTGTAGAAACCAATGTAATTAAATAGATGCCGTTCACACATGCCGTATACGTCGGAACCGTTGAATGATAAAAAAAATATAAATCACCGTAATCAGTATGGTGCAAATTGATTTATCAGTCGTTTCTTTATGGTGTTTCCTTTAAAACTAATTACAAAACTGTGTTAATTCAGCGATTTAATGATAAATTATGTGACCATATGAATATTATCAGTTAAATTTAACGGAATAGTGGGAAAGGTGTAAACGGTATTCAACCGGTCCGACGAATTTAACGTTCCGATTAAGAAACGGTCGTATGAAAGAGCCCTTAGGTGATCTGGGTGTAAATGCATAGATTGTTGGGTACACGTTCCACCACCATCCACAGCATTGACATTCTATAATAATATTAAGAACATTTGATCTGAGCTACAGCCATTATCTTAGACCCTTCCAAGTGGCTCTTTCACCCCATTCTACCCTACATTGAAATTTTAGTGTTCGCATTGTTCAAAATATCACCTGGTGGGGCGAAAGAACATTTTTTTGCTTGGAAATAATAAAAAATAGTAAATACAAAAAGGCAAATAAATATTTTTTGGGAAGAAAACAACAAGAATTTATTATTTTGAACGATCAAAATTAGTACTTTTCGGTTTTTTCCTGTATTTTATTAATCTGATGATTCACTGGGATCGTATTTTAAAGTCGGCCGTCTAGCATGAGTGCTAATCTAGCGCCACTTGGTCCAGGCTGCGGCTCTTTCTGCTTTATTTCCTCTTTCGTTTTTTTCGCTTGTTTTTGCTTTATGGCCCCTTCGCTCCACAGCCAAATTTCTCGGAAAATCACGATAATTCCTAAACCGGGAACACCACCCTCAAACCAAATTTACCATTGCGTGCACCAGACATTTCTTTATTAAAACACTTGTTGATATTATTTCACACGTAAGACGCAAAAAAATGATTAAAAATGTTAAAGAAAATGATCGATCACGTTTTCCGAAATAACAAATTACCCCATATTGCGGCAGGTATTTCGTCGAACGACTTCATATTTTTCACAATCTTACGGACTGATATAAGCATTGTTCACGTAAAACGGTAACTTCACGCAACACACCACAAGCGAGAAAAGTCGAAATGGCTCTTTCGCTCCATTCTACTCTACATAGACAAATAGTTACGAATGCTACAAATTAAAATAAAACTTACAGTTTTTGTATCCATAGTTATTTGTTTGCAATTTTATAGCCGTATCTTCCGACGTATAGTCGTATAGATATAAAATTGTAAAAATAAATATTTATTTTAATTTGTATTTTCTCTACTATTTTATACACAAATTTCATTCAACATCGTTCATCTAAATCGTCATCATCGTCATCTATATCCATATTTTCATCTATCTCCCTCCTAAATTGAACATCGTAATCGCTGCCCGACATGGAATTACGACGTCGAGTTTCGGAGACACATGAAAATATGTTATGTATATATTGTATATATGAAGATAGTGATAGTAAAAATTAAACTACCGTTGTTCTATCCACATATGATTCTATCCCATCTTCCATATGGAAGCGCTTATACTCCCCCGAGGAGTGATGGTAAAAGATGATGATGATTGTTCTATCCACATTTTATATATTTTACAATTTCATATCCATACGTCGGGAGGAATGGTTATACAATTTTTCATAAAAAGATATATCGATACAAAACTGTAAATTTTGTTTCAATTATATCATATCGTATATTTGTATGCCATTATCGTCATATATCTCCATATTTTCATCTCTGTCCTAAATTCGACGTCGTATTTGCATAGGCGAATTGACTATAATAATTCACATAATGGTATAATGGCTATTTGTTATATGATAACTTTCCTTAGAAACGGCGGTTACACGTTCAGTTTGCCATCAGTTCAGTCCATTAATTTGGATCAAACTGATCGTGTTATGTATTTACTGATGAACTAGATTGCCGGATTTTAAAATATTTTAACAATTTTCATTAGTCTGATTTTAATAAATATAAAATGTCGGTACAAGCAAACAATCGATAAAAATTCGAAGCCAAACGAGATTAATTTTCAATAAAAAGAATTTACAATTTTATAAAACACACAATATTTAGAAATATTTTGAATAGAAATTGATTTCTTAGTTAGGTGAAACGAGGAAATTTTGAGATGAACAAAGGGGTTTGATTAAATACACAAAAAACAGAAAATACATAAGTATGTGTCCCGAATAAACAAATGTCTGAGCATAGGACAATCGTAACCTTTCCAACCATTTTCAAATGAAACGACGATTAACATGCTTTCTTTGCAATCCATAATTTTTTAAAAACAAAACATTCCAATTCCGATCGATTTTTTTAGGAGACTGCCACCAGTTTGGACTAATCGTGTGATATCATCGGTATGACCATCAGTATACCATCAATTATTTCTCGACCAAATTGATACTTTCATTTTAATATTTTAATCATAAAGTTCATTCAATGTCTCCATGTATCCTAGCTTCAAGCTTTTTCCCTAAAATTTCAGTATTAGTGCTTGTAGATCCTGAAAATAGAATATATGGAGATGTAGCGATATCTTAAATTTCTAAATATTATTTCATTTATATTTTAACACCACAAAGTTTTGTAAAGCAAGTAACAGCCCATTTACATGTGTTAAAAATGCAATCGTAATTTCTCCCACCCCTCTTCATTATTTTACAATTGACAGAAATTGATTTTAATTTACCGAAATTAACACGCATGGAAACGACCTATTATTGAAATTGTGAATACCTATCAAACAGACAGACTATATGGATGCCTCGTGCGTCTGAGTCTTTAAACTAATAAAAAAAATAATTTTAATTTACATTTTACTGTTTTTAAATTTAATTAGTTCCCCAATTCAAAATCAATCATTTCAATAGTCAAATTAATATCAATAAATGTTTATTTTACAGTTTTTATTTAGTATAGTTCGTTAACAGTTAAATTGTACAGGAAATGATTAATTGGAATTTCAAAAATTAATATTCAACTTGCGTGGTATGTTTATGTTTTTTTTTACAGTCGAGACAAAATAAATTGTCACACTTTTCATAAGATAATTTTCTTAAATTTTCCAGATATATTTGTCGAGGAATAAATATACGATGAAACCATTCATTGTTATAAGACAAATTAGTAAATCGGATGAACAAAATTGTCAGGAGTTGATCAAACAATATATTATGTCATATGCAAATGATGCATTTATTTCATGTTTGTTTCGTGAGGTAAAATCCGATAAACAATCGATTTATTTAAATATTACCGATTTTTCATTTCAGATAACTCTCCAATTAATAGTCCTTCTATGGGCGGTTATGTTTATTTTCATCGGTATCCCGTTAATTTTTTGTGTAACGTCGATACCGATTGTTATTGCTCTATTATTCGTCTGTATCTACACCACTTACTATAATAAAGCAATTGAAATAGGTAATGAATCGAGCCAATATTGCTGGGTTGCCGTTGCCTATGAACCATATTTTATGCGAACGAAACCAAAAGATATTATATATGACATCGTTGACGAGCGAATGGTAAACGATGATATTCAGATGGATATGAAGGAAATGAAACCAACTCTAGTTGGTACGGTTAGTTTAAGTTCGCATATTGCATTGTACTATGCCAATTGGATACATCGCCTGGCCATCCATCCACAATATCAAATAAATCAATTCGGTGATCTATTAGTTGATAAGATGTTAACATGCAGTAAAAATAATGAGATATATGCCATTGAAACATCGTTAGCCGAATGTCAATCGGTCGAAAGAGACTTCTTAATAACTAAAGGGTAGATCAAATGAAAAATATATACGATTATTATAATTTTTAACGATTTAATGTATTTTTAGTTTTAAAATCAAGCAAATCTATCAAAAAAATCTACTTGGAGGAAGTTTACGGATAATGAGATCACAGATGAGTATCGATTTGTCAGAATTATCAGAATTGGTGGCAACTAGTTAGTACTGAATCTCTTAATATTTAAACAAATTTTTTTACCATTAGTTTTACGACCAATCAACTCATTCTTTTGTATTGATATATTTTAAACGTAGTTGAGAAAGTGACAATAAATATTTTTATACTCATATAATTTATTACTTTAAGGAGATATGAAACCCAAAATTGACCAAAATTGCAGAAAAATGAGAAAAAAATTTTATTGCATATTTTGAATCTTTGAACTATCCTCTTTATCCGAAAAGTATTCGCCTCTATATCGTCATTATAAAAACTGGAATGTATTTTTGTTCTAATATTGAAATTAGCTGTGATAGTATTCATTTATCTAAATTTTAGCTAGTTCAATGTTTCAAGTACGGAGAAATCCATTACAATTTCGACTAAACTCTACTTAAGCCAAGAATTATTAATCGAAAGTATTTTCTATTGTTAATTCGGGCATACCCTGCGATGAATATGAGTGTTGCGAGCTCGAGATGAACCCTAACTACCGCCCTGTATTACCTAAAAATATGGGCGCTGCGCTATATTTAAAATTGTAATACTTCGCGAATTTAAATCGGGAATAAAATAAAATGATTGAAAATACCCGGTTTATAAAACTTCTAGTACATCCATATTTTTTTAATCTATTTTCAAGAGTTAAATGAAACCATAACAGTACGTTGTCTACGTACTTTGTCTACTTGTCTCTTACGGAGAAAAGATCTTAAAACAGGCCTGTAGAAAAAATGCGGCTCTAACATGTTTTTCTGATAACTGAGAATATAGTTCTTCATAAAAATGTTTCTGGAAAAATATATATTTGACAGTTCTACTCCACGAATAAACATACGTGATATAAATTTACTCTTCAACACCATAAAATATTTGATTATGCTCGGATTTGCACTATTTGCTCTACCCCGCAATACATTACTCGACAGAAAAAACGAATCCACCCAGTCTACCTTATCCAAAATTGTTACATGGGAATGTTTGAACTTTCTTTTGTTCATTTTTGTCAATTCAGCGATTCCATAAATGTCAGACGAGAAAACAAAAAGTTGTTTGTCATTATTTTGTTGCAATACTTCGTGTTTAACCCCAAAAGTCGGAATTTCAATTAAGGATTTAACGTGAGACGTGAGAATTTGAAAGGAAATTATAGAAAAATAATCTTTTAAAATGTCAAGAGGAAGTTCAGCCGGTTTCGATCGTCATATTACAATATTCTCCCCGGAAGGTCGATTGTATCAAGTTGGTATGTTATTGGGTGGCCCACCAGTGGCAGATAATTTCCCCTGCTCCAAATCCTGTTCAAAAATTCATTCATTTTCTTTTATTATTCAGAATATGCATTTAAATCAATAAACCAGGAGGGTCTAACTTCTGTGGCGATCCGTGGTAAAGATGCGGCCGTTATTGCCACCCAAAAGAAGATATCCGAAAAATTGGTTGATCCGAAAACGGTAACGCATCTCTTTCGTATAACAAAATCGATTGGTTGTGTGATGACCGGTCGTATAGCTGATAGTAAGTCTCAAGTATTACGGGCCAGATACGAAGCGGCTAACTACCGATATAAATTTGGTTATGATATTCCCGTTGATGTCCTGTGTCGCCGTATTGCCGACATCAATCAAGTGTATACGCAAAATGCTGAAATGCGACCGCTCGGTTGTAGTATGATTTTGATAGCGTTCGATGAGACGTTGGGACCGTGCGTCTACAAAACTGATCCGGCTGGGTATTATTGCGGTTTCCGTGCAATTTCGGTGGGCGTTAAGCAAACGGAGGCGAACAGCTACTTAGAAAAGAAATTGAAAAAGAAAACGGAATATGAACGGGATGAAGCGATACAATTGGCTATTTCTTGTTTGTCAACGGTTTTAGCCGTTGATTTTAAACCGTCCGAAATTGAGATAGGTATCGTTACTAAAGATAATCCTGATTTTTGTATGTTGAATGAGGAACAAATTGATCAACATCTTACAGCTATTTCAGAGAAAGATTAAAGATTTAAAAATGAAATGTAATGGTTTTTTAAATAAATTATAATTATGGGATTTGTTTTGTAATGTATTTTTATCCATCGTCATGTTCTAGGATTTATACTCTGCAGAAGCTTATCAAAACAATATGGATTATTTAAAAATTGATATTTAATTATCGAAATTCTTAAAACTATTTTCCGACAGAAGTTGCAAGCGGGTTTCGTAGAACCAAAATAACAGAATCGCCTCGCAAAAACATTTTCGATATGAAGCGATCCTTATTGACAGGTTTAATTTTTTTCTTTCCTTTACCGGAACGCGGCACTTCTGTCCACATTTCCTTAACGCTCTCCAGTACCATATTACAATGGCGGTCGAATGCCTTAACTCTTCCCAATAATTTCTTATTGTTTCGACAGTTGATTAATACTTGGGTGTTGTTTTTAACAGATTGAGTTAGAACGGATAAAGGTCCCGTATTGAACTCCTCCTCCTCTTGACGGGCCAACTCTTCCGGCGTTAATTCAGATTTTGGTTTAATGATTGACCTGTAAGGTTATAATGTTACCGATTGTTAAAACGTTTATAATATCGGGGAGTACTTACATTTTTAGCGGTAAGCGGGCGGTATGAATGAATATTGAAATATTAGCGGAATATTTAATATTTTTGTTTATGACCACCGACGAAAATTGCCGCTGAATGTTTTTTGCAATAAAATGAACGAACGGCTGCTACCGCATGACGCATGTCGATTGTCAAATTTGGAGTAAAATAAAAAAATGTCCTATTCGTTTTTCTTCACATAACAAGAAATGAATCGGTCAATTTTATCGGGGTTTCTTTGTCATGAAGGTCTATACGGGAGAGGAGGTCTAAATGTTAAAATAACAACAACGTCAAAGGAATGTGCGGTGCGTACTGAAGAGAATGTCTCCGCTGAAAACGAAAGTATGGAAGAAGATCCGAATTTATCGATTCGTCCTCGGTCGCAGGAATTGGGGATCTGCCCGTCAACTACGTGGAGAGTTTTGCCCACAGATCTTGGCCTCCACTCGTTTATTGAATAGTTTATTTTGCCTGTTGGCCACAGATGTAGCCCAATCAGACTAAACTATCGGTCGATAATTGTCTGTAGTGTGCAAATACTCTTACGGTCAATGAAGATCGTTATCACTCCATGATCAATGATTTTTTGTTTGAAAATATGGATGACATTGACCATGAAGAAATGTGGTTTGAAGAGGATAGCTCTACGCACTGGCGTAGATAGCTTTTTGCGGTGGGAGGGGGGGGGGGCGATTTTCCTAAGTAATAAATATCATAAGATGTTGTTATTTTATTTTCGTATGTATTTCGTAGAGTCATGGGGAAGGGGGGATTTATCCTGATTGACGCCTTGGAGGCCAACTTTGCTAGCTTTTTCGTGACATACGGTCTCGTTTGGAGAGGAGAGGCCTGAGAATAGAGAGCAGTAACAGGAGTAACATGGCAATAAAGTGGGAGGGCTATAAATTACATGTAATTTATATGGGATAGGATTGAATTCTCTCCAAACCTGTCCGGCTTCCATATTCAAATGATAGAAAAATCAGTGCCGACCTTTGGGGGGTGCGAGGTCGGGCACCACCGGAGGGCGCCGGGCTGGTTGAGGCGCTGAAGGCACGCCCGAGCTCAGACCAAAACTAAGCACAACGACTCACATATGACTATCAATAAATTATTCAAACTTATACTGGTTTTCTCCATGGACATAATCGAATTTTTGTTTAGTAACAGTCACATTTTCAATTCAATAGGGGCGCCCTGAAGTACTCTGCCCGAGTACGCCAAGAAGGCTAAGACCGGCACTGAGAAAAATATATAGAAAACAACAAACTCTATACTATGAGTAGCGGTAAGGGGAAAGGGGAAATTACATATAATTTATGTGGGAATTGACCATAGTTGAATGATAATTTGAGATAATTTGCTGAGAAACAGACACGATTTATCGTGAAATCAACCATTCCTGTTAGTACTCTCTTTTCACAAATTCAGTCCCATATGAATTACATGTCATTTTTATCGCTCATTTTATTGTCATACCTGCTCTCTGTTACTGCTCTCTATTCACAGGTATCAATAATACTGACATTATTACATCAATATCCATTTCGATATGGTCTCTTGTTACGTATCAAAATATGTAATACTAACGAAAATTATAAATTTAGATAAATTATCATCAATAATAATGCCAATATTCCCACCACTTTCCGATAATGATGCTTGAAAATTAAAATATTATAATCTCCATCGGTATTGCCATTACACGGTCCGTAATATTGACAGTATTAGACTTAGAGAAATAATATAAGGTATCTAAGGTATTAGATGATACTGTCAGTAATAACTGATCGTGTAATGGCCGCATAACAAATCATTTCGTAATTATTAAATGCTCATATTAATTTCGCAAGATAATTTACGTTTTATTAAAAATTTGGTGGAATAATATCGAAAACATCCCCATAGCAACCGTTATTTAATATATCATTTAACACTTCGCCTAATTCAATTTTCATGGAAACGATTAGAAATCGATCACCATCCGTTGTGTTCTTACTTTTCGACCGTAAATTTAATTTTCTTGCAATTGAATGTAATGTTGCCCGCTCCTCTTTGGTGAAATCCTTTGAGAAAACCAATTCTTGTCTGGGATCACCAGTCCGAACGAAATCATTTAAGTAATTAAAAAAGTACTTATCATTTAATTTTTCATTTGATTTGGTAGCGGGTGCCAAACCTAAACCTTTACGATCCAATTTTACTTGTACGGTAATTGGTTCGTTGTGACCAGATTGATCAGCACCCAAACCACCACCGGCCCATCCTAATAGTTTCATCATTTGGAAACCTTTATTTTGTTCGTCTAGTTTCCCTGATCCAGATGGACAGTTAACGGATTTTTTGGTAGAAGATGTACTCGGTTCGTTTTGGGTGGCAACAGCGATTGATTGCATTGCTCCAATTTTTGGTTTGATTGTATAGCAACATTTTCGCAGTTCAGTCAATGCCTTGTCACAAGCGGATGTACGGGATGCTTGTTTATTAGTATCTGCTACCGAAGCTGTTAAAATATTGTTGATGTAAACTTTACAACATCTGAAAATTAAATTGAGTAATTAACATAAATGCAAATTGGTAATGTGTCGGTCTTACAGTTTATGATTTGAATTTTCATAATCTAATCGGAATGGAATCCTTTGTTTTGCACAACTTGTTTGAATTGTGGAAGTACTGCTATCGCAAGACTGGTATATGATAAGATTGTTAAATTTGTTTGGATGAGATGGATAGGTCTGTAACTTCTTAAGTGGTTCAATATTCCGTTTATTTTTTCCTTGTTTGGATATCGTAGATGTTAATTGCTGTGAAATGGAATTTGAAGTAGCGGTACTGGGGATGAAGGAAATAGGATATCGAGATAAGGGTTGGGTTTGGAGATGGGGAGCTATTCTAGAGAAATGTAAACTTTAAACGTTTGAAAATTGAACGAAACACGAAACTTACAATTTTTAGTTCGTTTTGCTTTCATTTCAGCCGCATCTTTGGCACCAACAAACGTTCGTTTCAATTTATTGGCGCGTCTCTTTCGGAAATCGGCGGCAACGTCCCTGGATAGAAGAGCGACCTGCATATGCGAAAGATTATTAAAATGTGAATATCTTTATTTAAATGAAATTACTTTCTGCATCGTTCGCTCCGGGTAACGACAACCCATAAATTCGACGTTTGTAAACACTTGGGCCAGGCAAACTAATTCATCTTCTGGAAAATCGCTTTTATGTGTTTCCATGAACAATCGTCGCAATTCCCAATGTTCTTCACTTTCATAGTCGGTTTTGTAGTAATCTAAATCCCAGTCTGTTGGGAAACTCATTTCTACTTCACAATTTTTATAGAATGTAAAATAAATACAATTTAGAAGCGCAGTACAAAACTAAGGTTATGTTTTGTTTTCTTGTTGGTACAGTTTGGAACTAACCCTTCAACGACTAGTTTTAACGACAGTTTAAAACCCAGCAAGACTGAAAAACAAAATTTTAATGCATCTGTTGCTCAGCATGTCCTGGTAGACTAAATTTTTAAATGGTCCGTGGTCCGTTATCCATTCAATTCGTTAAATTATCGATCATATAATATCCATGTTCACCAAATCATTCCTTCGATTACCATGCTCCTCGGTGGTTGCACTTTTCCACTTCTTACCTGTTCTGTACTTCTTACCTATTTCCTGCGTGTTGCCCAATTTCGAAATAGAAATATCAACTTGCTGAAGGCTTTTAATTCAATTAAATAAACATTAAAATTGAAACCGGTTCGTTTTGGCGTCTTTTCAAAAATCTCACCCAGTCCAAATCCAGTCCAAAATGATATTTTATCTCGCCCCAACACCACACCTTGATTTTTGGTCTAATTGTTTGAAGTCAAACTAATTCATATTATTTTTGGGGAAAATACGGTTATTTCTAAACCAATAATTCCTTCCTGACGGGTTTTTTTCGAATTATAAATATATTTTAATCCCGGGTTTCAAAAGTTGAATCCCGGGAATCGGGATTAGAAAAATCGCGAAATTTCCTAGGATCGCGCTCCCGGGAAATCCCGGGAAGGATCCACTAATTGAACCGAAACAGAAAACAAAAATATTTCTCCATTACAGACAAGTGAAGCGGAAGAATAAACCTGTAAAATTATAAAAGAAGTACTAAATTAAAAATTTAGAAGGCTGTTTAAACATGTGTTCCAATTTTCGACTATTTTCTCGACAATCTTTATCTAAAAAAGTAGTTTATTCATGCGATATTTTTAAATTTTAGGAACGTGCTTCAAATAATATTATAGACAGAGACCTCCTAAAATTTCAGCCAGGACGATTAATAAGTTTTTGAGCAACAGCTGCAGAAGTTTTTGAAAACACAGTTTCGAGATAACCGCGTTTAAAGATTCGTCGAAAAGCGCGAAAATAATCGCATTCGAATAGCTAGTTCACGGTACAGGGTGGCGGTGCTCTTGACTGTGCGCTAACTCCGTAAATATTTGATATTTCGATTCATCCTTTTTCAGTATATTCTCAATATAATTATACTTTTGAAATATGTGAAAAAACGATTTTATGAAAATTCTAAAGGGATTGCTCCCCTTAAAGAAGCATAGTAACATTTTTCAGGACATACTTTCAACACTCAATGTTATATTTGGCTTGATAAATTTGTTAGATCAGGAAAAATACTAATAGCTGTAATACCTCGGATTGAATTTCTTATATCGTTTCAGACAAATTGTCAGAATGAGGTCAGCTAGTTTTAAGGGGGCTCACTACTGAACGCCATTTACGTTAAAAAGTAAATTAATAAAAGTATAATTCAGTAAAGTAATTTTGCACAATTTTTATTTATTAATATGAAATAAGTTATTAGGACTAAGGATTTAAAAAAATAAATTCAAATAAGAGCTGTAGAAGTTTCCAAGGTTTTATATTTTTTTTTATAATATTTCTTTGTTTGAAAAAAGGAACTCATTGAACAACTGTTTCGTTTGACATTTTTTCGGTAGTGATCCCCTTAATGTCTCTGAAACAACGCACAGTTGAACGTGCTTTATGAACTCCTAAAATCCGTTTTTCTTAAAAGGATTCCCCCATATTTCATCATAATTCATTTATTCATGTTTTAGAAAATATATTGAAAATGAAGAACTTGAAAAATTGTACATTGATTTATATGACAAAAACTGTGACAAAACTAAGTAATGGAGACAGCAATGTGCAAGCATTGCATGTGGAAATATGTATCAAAATAATTTTGGTGCCCAATTTTAAGCTGATGCTTAGAGATGTTACAACTGTACCTTAATATTTAGATTCGTGCTTCAGAATCGTCATTAGATTGAAATGATGATGTCTACACTGCTTATGCTTATGTCTACACCAAATGTTTAATCTCAATACTACAACGTATGTTAGTTTTTCATTCTTATCAGCTGATACATGCAAATGGCATAAATCGTTACACAGGTGACTGTTGCGGCTTCCGAAGGCGAGTAAGGGTGGGACAGCTATGTTAACACCAAATCCAAATCCGTTACCCCAGATAATTTTCTTTTCATATTCACTAAAGATACATGGCTCTTTCCTCTATATCCGATAATATTCACTTATTAATTATTAATTAATTAAATATCAGTTAATATTCATCTTAGGTTATTCATCTCTGGTCGCATTCAACCATAAATTATGGCACCAAGGCCTGGCCACATCATATTTATAATCGTTCCATTTCAAATTCAGAAACACAAAAATTAAGAATTTAATCTTAAAGTGTTGACGTTTGCTATCTATGTCCTCCTTCTCCTGCATTGTGCAAAGTTGTCAAGCTTTCCCATATCTCCTTTCCCTTATGATTTTTACTAGTTTCAATAATTTGGAATTGCGTGTGGTTCGATTGTATCATACTGCGAAATGTAGAGTTTGGTCAAGCAATTAGACGCTTCTCGTAGATTTTTCGATTGGAAGTGAGAAGCAATATTTGAGCAATATTTGATCTCCTGGAAGTTGTATTCTAGTTTCCATTATCCATATCTCTTATTTTCGACATATCTAGAGTAGAATTATAACCCATTTCCAAGTGTGAAATATACGTCAGTAATTTTTCCCATTTTCATTTAGTAAATAGCCCGGCAGTAAATTTTTATTAGTAAAAAAAGAGTTAAATAATTTAAAGTGTGGAAAATTATGAACTATAATTGATTTATGTGCCGGTAAAATTCTCGTGCATCTATTATCGTGCTGACCGTACTGAAACGTATAGTAAAATACTACTCTGCGAGTGTCAATCACTTTGCGGTGAAGAATCACACATTTGTAACTCCTACTGGTTAAATATAATACCTCAATTATTATTTGGCAGACCTAGTACAAACAGCTGATAGAATTGTTATTGGTAATGTTGTTGTTTACAAACGTTTGTATTTTGACATTTTTTGTTTTTGTTATTTGCTGGCTTTAAAATTCGAATTCGTTGGAATAATATAAAATTATTCCTATTCCTAATTATGACCGAACCTCTACCGAAAAAACGGTACAAACGTCAAGAATCCAGTTCATCAGATAGTGACGATGCTACTTTTACCAAATACGTCCCGGTGAAGGAACGAAAAAAACAAAAGCTTCTTAAACTCGGACGAATCGTTCAATTAACATCTGAGGCAACCGCATCCGCCACTAAATCATCCAGCGAAAATGAGAACGATGACGAAACAAACGAAGAAGTTTGGGGTCGAAAATTTAACATTAGTCTGCTGGATCAACATACGGAACTTAAAAAATTGGCCGAAGCGAAAAAGGTAAGCGCCGTCGAGAAGCAACTGAAAGAGGAGGAGAAAATATTGGAAAGTGTTGCCGAAAAGAAAGCCCTAATGGGTGTTGCTGAATTGGCTAAAGGCATACAATACGAGGATCCAATCAAAACAAGTTGGACACCGCCCAGATTTTTAACATTAATGCCGGAACGGAAACGGGATGACATTCGAACAAAATTACGGATTTTAGTGGAAGGAGAGGATATCCCACCGCCATGTCGATCGTTTAAAGAAATGAAATTCCCAAAATCGATATTGTCCGGTTTGGAAAAGAAAAACATTCGTAAGCCGACACCAATTCAAGTGCAAGGAATACCAACCGTTTTATCGGGTCGTGATTTGATTGGCATTGCATTCACTGGTTCAGGAAAAACTTTAGTGTTTGTTCTTCCTTTGATTATGTTTTGTTTAGAACAGGAAATTCAATTGCCGTTCATTCGGAATGAAGGACCGTACGGTTTGATTATTTGTCCATCTCGTGAGTTGGCCAAGCAAACACACGAAATTGTCCAGGTATAAATTCTGGTAAATTATTTAATAGTATTTTGTAATCAATCTGAAAACCCATATTTTAGTATTACTGCGCCCAACTGCAACAGCATGGACTCGCAGAAATCCGATCATGTTTGGCTATTGGTGGGGTTCCGGTAACAGAATCCTTAGAAATCATACAGAAAGGAACGCACATAATGGTTGCAACACCCGGTCGTCTCATGGATATGTTGGACAAGAAAATGGTTACTTTAAGTGTTTGTCGATACTTGTGTATGGACGAAGCGGATCGGATGATCGATATGGGATTTGAGGAGGATGTTCGAACGATTTTTTCATTTTTTAAAGGCCAACGACAAACATTATTGTTTTCGGCTACAATGCCGAAAAAAATTCAGGTAAATCCTTACGCTTCCAATGTTTCGAACCTTTCCGTTAATTTCCTCCATTTTTAGAATTTCGCTAGATCGGCCCTTGTTAAACCGGTTACAATAAACGTGGGACGGGCTGGTGCAGCTTCAATGAATGTCAATCAAGAAGTGGAATACGTGAAACAAGAAGCGAAAATCGTGTACATGTTGGATTGCCTCCAACGAACTGCACCACCAGTTTTGATATTTGCAGAGAAAAAACAAGACGTTGATTCAATTCACGAATACCTCCTATTAAAAGGTGTGGAAGCCGTTGCAATACATGGCGGTAAAGATCAAGAGGAACGGTTACGAGCGGTGGCCGCCTACCGTAAACAAGAAAAAGATGTTCTAGTCGCAACAGATGTTGCATCGAAAGGGTTAGATTTTCCTGATGTCCAACATGTAATCAACTATGATATGCCGGACGATGTAGAAAATTATGTGCATCGTATAGGGCGTACGGGACGATCATTGACCAAAGGTTTGGCAACGACTTTCGTTAACAAATCAACGGAACAGTCCGTACTGTTGGACTTGAAGCATTTATTGATCGAAGCGAAACAAAAAGTGCCAACATTTTTGGCGGAACTGTGTTCCGAAACGGAAAAATATTTGGATGTTGGTGATACGCATGGCTGTAGTTATTGTGGTGGTTTGGGTCATCGGATTACCGACTGTCCGAAATTGGATGCCGTCCAAAGTAAACAGGCATCAAATATTGGGCGAAGAGATTATCTATCAAATACAGCAGCTGATTATTAGAACTATTTTTTTTAGAATTATTTGTGTAATTAAAATTGAGTATATTTATGACAATTTGAAATTTTATTAAGAATTATTTATTATTTATTATTCCTACACAGTACCTTTTTCTGGACCATTCGTTCCAGAGTTATATATCTCGTAAATCAGGCAAAGGAGAGAAAATACAAAAAGTAACATTATAATATTTTTAGAAGAATCCGAATATAATATTGAAAAAGGGTACTTTTTTGTTAAGCACCCAATTGTTCTTAAATACTTGGGAATGTGTTTGTAAAGTTTCAGTAATTTAATGTCGAATACTAATTTAATGTCCTAAACTTTTAAATATACTAGTGAATAAGCATGCAAAATTTGATTAACGTATGTTAAGGGGTTCCTGAAAAAGGTACCGATAGTTGGAAAAACATAGGTTTTCAGTACGAACAAAAAACTAAAAAGTTAATTCTATCTTGTTCGTGTGTTTTCATTGATTTGTTGCTCGACATACCCTACTTTGCACTGAATTTTGGAGCACTTCCGCTTATCGTAAAATTATGGAGAATATGTCGTTCTGTGCAGAAATGAGTGTAGAATAATAATATGAAAAAAGAAAAAAAAATTACATGGGAGTCGATAGACCGCACCGACTCCCTTAAGTAATTTTCTATTTTCATTTTCATCATGTCATTAGGAAAAGTTATAAAAGTTATACGAGAAGTATATAAGAAGGAACGAGAAAATACTTTCCGTAAACCCATTCTCTCCTCTTTTAATTTAAAAAAATACAACCGAGAAGTTTTCAAAATTAAAAAAATAACGGCTGCCATGAACAAAAAAATTAGATTATTAACTTAGATATTTTAACTATAAATTTTATTACAGAAATGGACAATTTCTTGAGTGAAATTTTGAAATTCATCAAATTCATTAATATTGTCAAAAACGGGTTACTTAGAATTGCTATAGAATTGGTATACCTGATTTTAGTATCATTATTTAGTTCTGATATTAAACCTTTAAATTTGCAGTGTTATTTTAACCAAATGATTTATTTGATGTTAAGAAATAGGTTAGATATGGATATGAGTAGATAGGCTAGGCGGGTTCGAGCTCACTTTTCCGGAGGTGCCCACGCCATGCACCCGCGGGTAAATGACGTCAC
>JANTOP010018771.1:0-13579 GCA_027564815.1 Symmerus nobilis | reverse complement strand
TCAATTTTTTGCCTCAGTTTTTCAAATGCGTTACCAAGGCATAGTTTTTTCCGACTACGTCCTACGGATCTGAAATTTAGCACGTCAGTAATCTGTATCTTGGGGAAGTATTCCCTGGAACCTTGGGTCGATACCCCATACCCACTCCCCGTGAGGAGCCTTCCAAAGTACGAAATTTGCGTTTTTTAGAAGGTTGGAAATTGAAGAAGGAGAGGATTAGGGACCCTTTATTAATACCAATTGAAAGATCTATCTTGCATCTCTTCTCAGAAATCAAGAAATACAGAATTTCCTCTCCCTTTTCCTTCGAAAAAAATTTATTTCGCCCATTCTGCATGAAAATTTATCAATTCCGATCTAAATGGAGGAAGTATAACTCCGGAATCGGAGGGAATTTAGAGTTCATCTAACGACCATTCGAAAGATAGGTTCTTCGGGAATCATATCAGGTTATTTTCGGATACAAGTCCTTTGGAAGAAATAGGTTGTCTGGAAGAATCTCTAGAAGTCTAACAAAATACAAAATTTATCGAATTCCAGATTTAATATCCCCGAAACGGATCAAGATATCATGAAGAGATTCTAGATATTTAAAGAACCATCCCGGTTATATTCGATGAATTTTATTTGGATCGGATTTCTTAGGAATCTTCCGAGATTGAGGCTTTCAAAATTACCCGTACATTTGAACCAATTTTTTACTTCTTCAGATCTAGATTCCGATCCGAACGGTCTACGGACCAACTGATTACACAATTGGAAGGGGTTAGGGGTAACCCCCCATTGGATTCCCCAAAGTCTGGAAGAAAATCCATATTTCTGGGTTTTTTTTTCAAAATTCGTATTTCTGAGTTCTAAGGTGCCCCTCCCCCTCAAAATGGGAGGGGGAGTATGAAAACTGTGGGCCCAATCGATAGGTCCACTCTAGGGGTACACTTGATGGTTCTATGAATTTTTTATGCGAGTCCCCATTCCCCTTCAAAACCCCCTTTGAAAAATGTCCAGCGTCCATTCAGCGAGCGCCGTAGATTAAGTATGTTATCATACGCCAAACGGCCAACCTCCAAATCGAGAAAAAACTATTTTTCGGATTTTTATAACTTTTTTTCCAGATCTCAGCTCCCGGACTAGATGGAGCAAGGCGGTTTTCAAGAAAGTGAGAAGCTATGTTTTATAAGATTTTCAGCGCTTACATACTTGTATGATCCGATATTCTTATTAATAAACGAGCTGATTTTTCATTTTATTTCCCTAATATCTTGAGATTTGCTAGTACATATGAAGACAAAATGTACGTATGAAAACAAGATATGTCACAAAAAATCGAAAAATCGCTTATTTTCCTCGGATCCAAAAAAATTTGATGACGCAGAAAGTTTGTAAATAAGTTGATAAAAAATACAAACATATTTAAACTAAACTTTTCGTACAAAAGCTCCGCAAGAACTTAAAAGCTCCCAGAAAGCTTTATTTTCGGAAACTTATTTTTAACGTTTTAAAATCTATTTTCTATACAGGTAATGGTCCCTTAACCAAACTTCAACTTTTCCGAAAAAAAGCTCAAAAAATCTGAAAAGCTCATTGAAAGCTTTAAATTAAAGTTTTATATAATTTGGAATCGAATTTTTATACGATTCAATCAATTTAAATGAAATATGGAATTTTCGCAGAAAGTTTTTCCAGACTATTAAAAGCCTAACGAAAGCTTTAAGTTTCGAAGCTAATTTTGTTCGTTGAGAAATATATTTTTTATTCAGATAACGATTCCTTAACAAAATTTCAAATGTTCCGAAAAAAAGAAATCTCGAAAGCTTATTAAAAGCTTACAATTGACCTTTTCCAAATTTTCCCATAATTGTTTTTGAACTATTGTTCAAAATTTCAATTTCTAGAAAGTGATGTCGGAATCGTGAATGAGGAGATCAAATACAACTCGAACGAGTTGTCCCTGAAGTCATAACAGATGGTAAGGATTTTTCATAGGATTTCATATCAAGTCTTATTGGAGGTGGTTAATGGCCGAATTTGAATTTTAAATTCAAAGATAAAGTAAATTAAAAATTGGATGTTCCAAATATTTCGGCAGTGAATGTTACAGTCTGGTTTCGCACCCAAAAAACATCTCGATAGGATCCCTGAAAAATTACTTAAAAATAAATTTCGAACCACTATCTTCCAATTTGTATCTATTATTATCAATAAATGTTTACGAAATTTTAATTATTCGATTAAGTGAAGTCAGTAAATCGAATGATTGATTTATGAGTGGATGATTGAAAAATTCTTGTGAAGTACAGACGAGATGTGGAAAACGAAGAAGAAAAGTTGGGAAATAAATTTCTTGACAAATTGAACGATGGGCGATTTGTGCATGAGGGAAAATTTCCAAGTAATTCGTCCGTGAAAATTCTATTAAATTGATCATACTGTGATCGCAGCTCCTAGTAAAGAAAACAAGATTTTTTCTCTGATTTTTCAATGTAATATTTAAGAATCTATTGTATGTTTATAATTTGTTCGATATTTTCCTCCGATTTTTCTTTTTTTTTTTGCTTCGATTTTCTATGGAAAGTGGATTGAAAATGCGAGCAGAATTAATTTTTTTTTAATACGAATAAAATGTTTACATTTTCCTCTAACTGGTTGGTTACCATTAGAGCTTTGGTTTAAAAATAACCTTACATAAAAATCTTTTTCGGGTGCGCCGTACATAAAGTTAATAATGTTATTCTTATAGCAAGAGAATTAAATATAAAAATAATAATTTATTATTATAATAATAATAATATTCGTCGCGACGCGACGTTATATTATTGCGGTTTTGCTTATTGAAAAATCTCACTATTCGGAAAAATTGACGCTCTGAATTGCATATTTTTCCTACCTCGAATTTCTATTAAATTTTTCTGTTTAGCGGGTAGCGGAAAATTTTATTGTCATGAATCGACGATGAAAAAACGTCCACTCCCACCTGTAAAAATTTCTTAACGCGAAACTACAATTGCGGAATGTTGCGATAGAGAAAAATTCTTCATCGAAAATGATTAATAATTAAGAAGGAAAAAAAACAGGCCTTCTCCCGTTAACCAATGTACTAAGTATTTCGACTAAAAAAAAATGTGTAAATTTTACAATAGACGTAAAGATGAAAGATGAAAACAGTTTAGGAAAAACATTCAATTTTTTCGCCGTATACTTATTTATATTCATTTGTACTGTACATCGAGTAATAGACAGGGTATACTCATTAGAATTAATTACTAATGGGGCAATTCTAAAGCTCGTTTACTTTAATTTAACGGATTTTAACACAAATGAGAGTTTATGTAAACGCCAGAAACGCCAGCAAAACTGAACTCGTTATTCAATTGAAGATCGACAGATAACTTTCCAGAAATAGGAAACAAAAAATAAAATCAATCAACCCTTATAAAATCAGGGGGTTGATTTTTAAAAAAAATTTGTTTTACAATATCCTCACTGTACCTTTAGGTTCCATTTCGCATAATCAGATTTTCCGATTCCGTAAAAAAATTTCTCAGAAATTTAAATTTTTGAGGTAAAACTCGAGATCTTCCTCAAAATTTAGTAATAAGATAAACAAAATTCCTTGAGAAAATATCCCGGTTGTTTAAAAATGGAAAATGATTTTTTCTGGAAAAACTATAAAAGTAAAAAAGATGTAAAATAGATTTTTACGTGAAATAACATCTAGCCATCGGTTATTTTCCGGCTTTTCTTTTAAATTTCTATATAATGACTTCGGATTAACTTACAATCGTTCAAGAAAATCAGTAATTTATTTTCACAAGCTTATGACTGGGCCAAAAATATTTTTTTCCCCCGAAACACTAAAATCACTTTTTAGTTTCCTTCATCAAGTATTTCGGAAACAAATTTCCGTCACATCGAGCGATTATTACTTTAAATAAATTCAATTTAATAATTTTGACAAAAAAAAATCAAGAAAATTTCCTGAAGATTACCAAAGAAAATTATTGATTTTTTAAAAGCTCGTAACTCGTTTAAAAAATTTTTTTATCCAAAATCCAGAAATAATATTTAGTTCAACTTATCAAGTATTCAGAAAAAAAATTTGAGCTAAATCGAGCGAATTTTGTAAAAAATAATTCCATTTAAAAATGTTGGTCAAAGAAAGAGACAGAAAAAAATTATTGATTTTTTAGAAGCTCGCAACTCGCTTAGATATTTTTTTTTAAAAACCCTGAAATTAATTTTTAGTTTATCTCATTAAGTATTCAGGAAAAAAATTTAAGCCAAATCCAGTAAGTTTTTTTTTTTTAAAAAAAATCCATTTAAAAATTTTGAGCAAAAAAAATTATGGATTTTTTAAACGCTCGTACTCGCTCGGAACTTTTTTTTTTCCAAAATTCTGAATTTAGTTTTTAGTTTACCTCAAATCCCATTCAGGAAATATTTATCCAATTTAATTTTATATCTAAATCTTAAGTAAATTACAAGCGAACGAAAATTGATGTAAATGTAAAAATGATCTCGTGTCATTCCTTACATTCCATTTTGACGCTTATTTCCTTCATTTGCTGCTACTGATTAGACAGCTCTACCTAGTCTAGCGTAAAGGACATTTAGCTCATTAAATGGGATGTGGAAGGGATTAATAAAACCGAAAAATATTATAAATATCAAGCTTTAAGAGAATTACAAAATTACCTCATAATTATTTTATTTTATATAAAATCAGGGAGGTAATTTTTGGAAAAACTTTATTTTACAATTTCCTCAGTGTACCCTGAGGTTTAATTTTCTAAACTCAGATGTTCCAAATCCTTTACATGATTTTCAGAATCGTAAGGTTTTTCGTGAGCTTTTCAGTCCCTTTATCCAAGAAATGTCTCGAAGTAATTTCTGTTAATTGTTTAGAAATATTTCATCATATTACCATAAGTTGGATAATTAATATTTTGAAAATTTTCTTTGAAAATTTTAGAAAAACATTAAACGGAAAATGGATCCAAACCGAATTTTGTCGAAATTTTAAAAATATATGTTAAGAAGAGACCACGTGACGTTAAGGTATTTATTGAACATACAAATTATCCCCTATTTCAATCCATTTCGATTCCGTTTTTAAAATATTAAATTTTCCGAAAAATTATAACGATTTTTATTAAATTACTTATTTTCCTATTTTTTTATTTCATTCCTTCTAAAATCAGGGAGATCATTTTTTGGGAAACTTTGGATTGCAATTATCTTACAATAGTTTACCATTAGATTTAATTTTGTATAGTTAGAATTTCTGAATCGTTACTAAAATTTCTCTAAATTTTAAGTTGTTCACGAGTTGGTCAAGAAATTCTATTTGAGTTGATTTTTTAAATGAAATTTGATAAAATCGCTGGTTTGCAAACGCTTGATTATTTCAACAACATTTTATTAATAAAATCTCTCCATTTACTTAGAATTGATTTGGCGTTATTAGATTAAAAAAAAATTTGTTTTCCAAATTTTTTTGAAAATTTTAAACAAAAATCGGTCGATTTTTAAGAGAATTTTAAAAATATATGTTGTGAGCGGATTGCCTGATCTTATGATACTGATAGATGACTTAGGTCATCTCCAATTTCGAAATTTTGAAATTTTAAATTTTCCAGAAAAACATAACCGTTTTCCTGGCATACTCCTTCATCGACACCTAAAAATCAGGGAATTAAATTTTTTGAAAGAGTTTGTTCTACAATTTCCTATCTGTTTCTTTAGATTCGATTCCACGTCATCAGTTTTTCCAATTTTCCAATAGAATTTTCCGGAAATTTAAGTTTTCCGAAATTGTTAGAAAAATCTTTAACAAAAATCGATCGAATTTATTGAATTTCTTCTTCTTCTTAATGTGCCTTATCCGGTTACCGAACGTTGGCGATCAAATTGTGCACACGATTGTCCGAACCATACACCTACAGGATGCCGTCCCATGGAATATTCCATAATATTTATTCGAATTCCTCATAATATGTCCAAAATAATTTAATTTACGTATCTTCACGATATTTCCAATTTCAAGTCCTTTCCTCATCCGAGCTATAGGACACATTCATTTGTTACACGATCCGTCCAACTAATACGTAACATTCGACGATTAATCCACATTGCAAACGCTTCCAACTTTTCCGCCCATGATTCGGCACCATATAGAAGTATGGGGAATACAAAACATTTCACCAATCGTACTCGCAATTTCAGTGTTAGTGTCAGTGTGTTGCAATCGCAGCTGCATAGCAAATTATAGTAAGTAAGAGCAAATAGCTCATTTATAGTGCTTTCTAGATTGATCATCTTCTCAATCTTCTGCAGCCTCATGCTTCCTACAAAAACGCGATTGCCTATTACACTAAGCGCCAACATTTTTGAGATGTAGATGCTACTATACTTTTCGTATATAATATACTTTAGCCCCCTAAACACGAAAATGGCAATAAAAAAATTTTCTATTTGAGATATGAATTTTAGAAATTTTTTGAAATTTTTCCAGAGGTAGTCTCACATATTTGAATATATCTCGAGTTAGAAATTAAAGATTTCGTCGAAGAAACTATCAAGTTACAGGTAATTAAATTGCCTACAAAATATGTTCATTAACTTTGTAAATCCGCTCAGTAGTTATGGCACAATTGCAAGAAAAAGTTGCGAAAAATCAAATTTTGCTCTCAAAATTTAAGTCCAAAATTCACTAAATCAGCGAGAAAGTATCGAAAAAGTTCACCGCTCGTCACTGTCGCCAAGGTTCGGGCAGTGGCGTGTGGTTAACATCTCCATAAAATGTACAGAATTTTATTATATTTGCCTGGGCTGGAAAAAAATTTAAAAACGTAGAAAGTTGCTTTGACAATTAGGTAGAAATAATACAAAAATTAAATATTTCGGAAAAGTTGAAATTTATCTTAAAAATATTAGATATTCGTAAAGGCTCGCACCGAGAAATTTAAATATCGGACATCGCCACATTTGATCCGGATTTCTCGGCTATTTTCCTCGGATCCAAAAAAAAATGTAATGACGCAGGAAGTATAGAGAAAAAATATAATGTAAAAATATAAAACGAAACATTTCGTACAAAAGCTCTACAGAAACTTAAAAGTTACCACAAACCTTTATTTTCGGAACCTGCTTCTATCTAGATAACTTTAAATTTGAAATTTTCCCAAAAAAAGCTTCAAAAATCTCGAAAGCTAATTGAAAGCTTAAAATTTAAATCTATTTTTATATAAATTAGAATTGAATATTTACCCCATTCATTAAATTTAAACGAAATATGGAATTTTCGCAGAAAGCTTATCCAAACTATTAAAAGCGCAAAGAAAGCTCTAAATTTCGAACTGCATTTTTACGTTTAAAAATCATTTTGCTATCCAGATAACAATCATTTAACAAATTTTCAACTTTTTCCGAAATAAAGCTATAAAAATCTCCAAAGCTCTTTGATAGCTTTAAATTAAAATATAATTTTATATAATTTAGAATCGGAATTTGTTCCCATTAATTAAATTTAAATGAAATATGAAATTTTCGCAGAAAGCTTATCGAAACTATAAAAAGCTCAACGAAAGCTTTAAGTTTCGCATTTAATTTTTTACATTTAAAAATCAATTTTCTATTCAGATAACATGCCAGTAACGAAATTTCAACATTTTCTAAAATAAAGCTATGAAATCTCGAAAGCTCATTGAAAGCTTAAAATTAAAATATCATTTTATATGATTTGGAATCTAATGTTTATTTGATTCATTAAATTAAGATAAAATATGAAATTTTCGTTAAACACTTTATTAATCCACTGTAAGCTCAAAGAAACCTTAAAGTTTAGAACTTTTAAGTTTCCCCAAAAACATATTTCAAAAATCTCGAAAGCTCAAAGAAAGATAATGTGCATTCGATTCAATTCAATTCACTGATTTGGCAGAAATTTTAATTTTCCACAAAGCTTTGAAAGCTTTAAAGCTTTATAAATAAAATAAAATTATATTTTATTTAAGAGCTTTGGATAAGTTTGCTGATTATTGACAAAGTTATTAAATAAAATAATTTCAGTAAGCAATGAAATTTGATTGCGATTTGGTCGATATTTCAGGTATGCTCTGCGCCTTCTGCGCTGGGTTTTTAAAAATATTATCTTGTGAGCAGACCCCCTAAACTTATATGGTATTGATAGATCACCTTAGTATATTCTCCTATTTGAATCAATTTTGAAATTATGAAATTCTGAAAAGTATCCAGATTATCTCGAGTAGGATAGACCGGGGCACGTTGTCACAATCGTTCTATTGCGAAAAGTATTCACTACAGCGAACTACCGGTCATATACTATCTGTATCTACGTATGCCAACTCTGTTCACGTTCACTATTCCGCGATCGCATCAACTCTGTTTACTAGAGATCGAGTTAAGCATTTTTTTGGTTGGTAAGTAAAATTTTAGTGCCGCAGTTTTCAAGTAATAGACACTAGCGTAACCGCATTTTTGGACACAATAGAGTGTTATATTATTTTAAAGGGTATATTTTTACGAAACAAAGGGCCGAGGTAACAATGTGAATATCTTAAACATAACGGCCGTGAGCCTCTTGGAAGTGAAAAAATACCATTGGGGCACGTTGTCCCAAATTTCACGGGGCACGTTGTCACAGCTGAAAATATGTATGGAATGTATTGTCTAGAAAAGAATATATTGAAAATCTTCATATGACCACTTTAAGGGGAGATATACATCTCGCATTGTCGAAAATTGAAGTTTCAGTTTTCGCATTTTCGTGAAACTTGATGTCTCAAGAATATTTGTTGACATTTTTTTAATAATTTAATCATTGAATGGAATTAAATCATTCTAAGGTGAAAAACTTCATGACTTACTTACTCATGGACAAATTTTCTAAAAGCGATTTTCTAGAAACCACGATTTTCAAGTCGGTACCCAAAATTTCTCGAAAACCACTGAAGCGATAAATTTTTTTTGGTTATTCTATACATAATTATCTAATCTTTGTCGTAGGATTTTTTTTCGTTTCTTAGTATTTTTTTACAGGCAAAAATAGGAACCAATTTTTGTATCAAAAATCTCTATGCTATGTTCAAACGCCTGCCATTTTGTCAAATCTATATTATAGTTCTAGTTCTAGTTTTACTTTTAGTTTTTTTTTCAGGTTATTTTTAAAGAAACGCCAATAGATACCGTTTATGTGTGTTTTTTTACGGCGTTGCGAAAAAATACCAAAATACCGACAATTTTGGAATTTTTTTTTATAAAAAAATGATATTCTTGAGTGTATACTTACTTACTTACTTATATAAGGGGAGATATACACTCGTGGTGTATATCTCCCCTTAAATAATTTTATCTAATGTTAAGTAAATATTTTGAATAATTTTATCGTTAAAATTGACTAAGGTTATGAGGAAAACATGTAGAAATCAGTTGAATTTTTCTAGCGGTTCTCGTATGTCTAGATTAAGACAAAAATTTTGCATTTCTTGTATTATTTTGCACAATAAAATTTTTTAATGGAAGATTGTACTTCTTTACATTACAGCATACGATTAAATATGATTAATATTTTTCTTTAATCGAGTTTAGATATCACGTTTCAACTACTTAAATGTGATGTGACAACGTGCCCCGGTCACGGGGCATGTTGTCACAAGTGACCTTCCCTTATAATATGTAAACTAACAGCTATAGCGTTACAATTGAAAAAAATCCATTACTATTAAATTGTAGCCAAGGGTACACTGGAAACGTTGGCGTGCCACAGCCTTCTCAAATGTTAAGGAAAAAAAATAGAAAAATGTTTAGACCAAATGTGTGACAACATGCCTCGGTCTACCCTACCTACTCCTGAATCGAACCGCATAAAATCGAGGGGGTTAACTTCTTAAAACAAAATGTCTTCCCTTACTAAACTCTTGGGTTCAATTTTGCAATATCAGATTTTTCATTTTCTTAATAAAATTTTAAATAATTAATTTTTTTATAATAATTTGGATTTATTTTTTCTCTTTTTTCGAATCTATTCCAGTACCAATCAAGGTCACTAAAGAATTCCCGTTTAATTTCTTACGAGTTGAGATAGGTCATCAGTTTAAGATATTGGAGGGGGGGGGGGGATATTTCAATTAATTCATTTTTGGAATATTTCATCTGGAATACCCTGTGCTACGAAATGATGTGTGTACGAAATTTGTAATTTATTAGTACGATTTCATACAAGTAGATTGTACATCAAAATAGCACACAGAAAAAAAATCGGTAAGAAATGCGAATTATAAATAGACCAAAAACATCTGAAATAAACAATATCGTTTTTAATTTTATCCTATCCACCGATATTTTTAATTTTTAATCTTTTTTTTTTATTTTAATATTAATTTTAAATTTTCACCTGACTTAAAGAGTTCAAGAATGTGTAATATGGGGTTTACATACATAAACAAATATCTGCTATAGAGTTCATATTTTTTACGTAATTAATTATGAATTAATTCGAGATGAAAAAAAAAATTGGGGTTTCTTCTCGAAATAAATGGGATTTTTGTTTTGGTCGGGGAAAGGGCTTGATTCTGGAATTGGATTATTCGTCGTTTGGGTTTGATTTGATTATAAAGAGAATTAATCTTTTAATTATACAATTAAAAAGTATTTATATGTAGATATATAGATATAAATTGTGTACACGACTATATACTTATAAAAAATAATTTAAAAATAGATTTTCTGTATTTTTGATGCTTTCCATAATATCAAAATTCATTTTTTTTCCTCTCATTCAGCTCATCGCAAATCAAAGTTACATCATTTTCACTTCAATCCTTTTCATCAAAATTTAATTTTTTTTATTTCTTTATTTTATTTTAATACATTTATATCCTGGAGTTTTTTTTTTTTTTGAAATTATTATTGAGATTCGAGGTCACCCATCGGGGGTATATATACGGGCGATTTTAAATTTTTATAATTTTTCAATTATTTCGTGGTTCGACTTTCGGTATACAGAGAAAAAAAAACTGTTGTTCAAAAGTTAGTACCGAGAAAGCGTATAACAACACCGATTTTTATAATTTAATCATTTTCGTAATAAATTTTAATTTGAAAAGAAATTTTTTATTTTTAAAAAAATAAAATAAACACAACAAATTTTTACACAAAATTAAAATGAAATTAAAAAAAAAGATACACAGAAAAAAATTATAACAGAAGAAACAAGTAATAAATTGTACTAATTAAAATGAAAATGAATAAAAAAAAATAAAAAAAGACGAGAAAATTATCGAATCAGAAGTATATTAAAAAATAAAACACATTTCATTTCCCAACTAGCGGGACGACAAATAAAAAAAAATTTTTTTTTTGTTTTTTTTTAATAAATTTCAACCGAGAAAAACTCGATGTGTGTACGCAACATTTTTCTCGATTATATGAAATTTTAAAAAATAATTTTTCGGCGAGGCAACGGCGTCATGAAGACTATCTTCATTTTCATCTTCATTTGCCAGGGGAACGAGAAAATTTTCTTCTCCGAAACGGAGGCGTCAATTTTTCTTTTGTTACACACGCATAAATTTTTTTATTATCTATATAGCCAGTTAATTTTTTTCGTCGTCGTTTTTCTTTTAATTTTCCATTTTCCATTTTTTTTTTTGTAAGTTTAACGATGTATTTTTCATAAATGCCGATTGAATATTTTTTTTTGCCCATTCGGCTGCTCGATATTATTTCATATACAGACGTCTGAATTTTCGCCGAAATAAAAGAAAAATAATTTATAATTAAAAAAAAAGCAATAACATTAAAAACAGTGCTTTTTTGTTACTCTTGTACAAGGTAAATTCATGGGCGACTCAAATCAATGACTGGTTGGAAGTCGATGTTGAAATTTTATCAACCGTTGGCCCTATTTTTGAATTTTTATATCCCAAAATTTACAAATATTCGGTCCAAATACACAAATAAGGGTCGTTCCCTGATCCAGTAAAAAGATCGGCACATATTAAGGGATAAGAGCAAAGGGTACCATTAAAATCTAAGATCCGATTGGTTATTATCCCCTAAAAGCTTTTGATTTTAAACCAACAAATTTGATTTCAAGTTAACCTAATTTTTTTATTATATTTCTGCAGATATTATACCTTGCCAACCATGGGCATAGGATTTTGATTAAGTTATTGGAAAGTTTTACAAGAGGAAGTGGTCACAAAAGAGGGTAAGTACAGACTGTTGTATATTTTTTTTTATTATCTTCCATCGTCAATAATTTATCTTGTATTGGATAACTGATCGAAAACGATTGATCGAAAATTTATTGAAATACAATTTATCCAATTCCAATTTTTTGAAATATAACTGTTCGAAATTTAACTAACTCATAGATTTTACAGTGTTATTCAAAACAAATTCATTTTTTTTCTTAATTCATAATAGTGATTCCTCCGATACCCTTGCCCCCTCACACCCCTTTACGATAAACCTATTATGCCAGTGGTTGCCTTCATCCTCCAGTGTCTAGCGGATTTCACTTTTTCTTTGGCACAGCTTTTTCTAATCTTTTGTTTTTCCCTGCACTGGTTTTTGACAGATGCTCCTTCAAATTTCAAACAACATTGCCATACATCACTTTAACGTCAGACACCATCTAACAGTTATTTTGGTATTCAATACTCAAGCCATGATAGTGGTTCCCAGCACTGATTTTAAAAGATCCTCCTTGACATTCCAAACAACATTGCCATACATCATTTTGACATCATACACCATTTAGTATTTATTTCCAGCAAAATTCCAATTTTTACTATCAGCGAAATCTAATAGCACGCGGCGATTTTTTTCAACATTTTTCCTAGGTCTAGCTTGACCAAACGAACAACTCCCCATACATCATTTTCACTCCAGTGCCCATCCTGAACCATTTTTGTACCAAAAACAGTTACTTTTACCATTAGAGTCATCACCAGCAGGCCTTGATTTTTTTTAAATATTTTTTGTAGATCTACCTTGATGTAAGGAACAACTTTCCCATACATAACTTTAACATCGGACGCCATCTTGAAGCAATTTTGAGCAAAGAACTTTTTTTTCATTTGTATCGACCAAAATACACGCTTAACTTTTTTTGAAAGGCGTTCAAAATTGGCAAAAACCAAGTTGGTTGTTATTTGTGTAGGAAGGTCTGACTTAAACTCCGTAATAACAAAATTTCTGATCTTGCGCCTCCTTCCGGTCGAAAAATTGGGTTTTCCAGGAAAAAGCGAGTTTTTCGACCATCAGCGCCACGCCGCAGTTTTGCGGAGATTTGTGGTACTACCACCCGTTGCACCAACAGTTTGCCTAAAACTTCATCAAAGAGGTAAATATCGCCATCACTTTTTCCTTATTTAATAATGGCATTTTTTGAAAATCGCAAAATGATCACTTTGCTCAGCGACCTCCATGCGAAAAATTTTAAGCGCGTTTTCCTCAGGACCATTTTTTTGGTATGACGGGGACGATTCCAAAAAAACATATCGACCAATCGGTCTGGATTTTTAACATATTATTCTAGACATCTGTGGCTATC
>JANTOP010018760.1:0-13579 GCA_027564815.1 Symmerus nobilis | reverse complement strand
ACAAAATACTTAAAACTTGTTTACTATTGTGTACCAAAATTTTTAAATCCATAAAAACGCAAAACCTTAAATATCTCAAAATAGTGTAAAGTGGACTTGTTCCATTATCAAAATAAACGGCTCAAATAATTACCGTACGACTGATTTTCCACATGGATTGATTGATTATAAGTGCACTTACCTGAAAATAAAAATGATTTTAATTTATTAATTTGATATAAATATTTTTCTTCATTAAATTATTAGACATATGGGGAAAATTGAATGATTATTTCCACATTAAAAAATAAAATCGATTTCAAGAAACACCGAAATTTTCAATAGAATTAGTGATATAACGAACTTTCAAATTTTCGCCAAATTTTTCATTTCTCATTATTATGAATTATAGTGATGACGATCGAACGGGTGGGTGACATTGAAAGATATTTTAAGAATTTTCGGTACGTGGCTTATCAGCAAAGTTTATTTATTTATTTTTTTTTTAATTGTTATTATTATTATTTTTTAATTATTATTAGTACATTTTTACACCAAA
This sequence comes from Symmerus nobilis, assembly GCA_027564815.1. NCBI lineage: Eukaryota > Metazoa > Arthropoda > Insecta > Diptera > Mycetophilidae > Symmerus > Symmerus nobilis. The sequence goes on along the minus strand of JANTOP010018760.1, from coordinate 13,041 downwards.
CCAACCAGCATTTATTTAAATAAAGCCAATGAATTTTATACACTTTTCTGCTGGAAAAATAAATATTTTTTCTTGTTTATTTATTTGTTAAAATTTTCATGGCAAGAATTCTAAACAAATTCATGGAATTTATTTCTCAGTATTTTTTTTATTTTTATTTTTATTTTAATTATTACTTACTATTCTTGATTATCGCAAATTCATTTCATGAATATAAAATTTGAAAAAAATGCTAATAAATTGATTGCTTACTTCTTATCAAGTTATTTTTATTATTTCTCAGAAATGAATCATTTTTAGGAAGTAAATGATTGTCGAGCCCCTGACTCAAAATGATTCATATTCGAGAATATTTTATTCAAAAATCGGTACTACCTAGATCAAGGGTTTGCAACCTTTCTAGGCTGCAGGTCAAAAACAACCAAAATGTGAAGACGTTTCGGATGAGTGGTATATTCATTTTTAAAACAGTTTTTTTTTTGGTGAATATGATGCCCCCCAAATCCTTCTCTGCTTAAATGGGGGATAAAAAATTAAAGTGGTCCAGTGACGTGCGGTCAACATATCCATAAGATGTGCAGACTTTGTGTGTAGATTTTTTTTGGTAAAAATACAAAAATTAAATATTTCGGAATAGTTGAAATTTATTCCAAAGAAAATTCCAAAATTCATAATGGCTCGTACCGAGATATTTGAATATAGGACATCGCAACATTTGATCCGGATTTCCCAATTATTTTCTTCGGATCCAAAAAAAATGTAATGATGCGGGAAGCTTCTAAATTAGTTGAGGAAAAATACAAAAATATCAAAACTAAACATTTCGTTAAAAAGCTCCGCAAAAACTTAAAAGCTCCCAGAAAGCTTAATTTTCCGAACCTTATTTTTTATGTTTTCAAATCTATTTTCTATGCAACAACGATCCTTTAACGAAATTTCAATTTTTCCCAAAATAAGGCTTTTAAAACTTCGAAAGCTCATTGAAAGCTTAAAATTAAAATTTTATTTTAAATAATTTGGAATGGAATTTTTATCCGATTCATTAAATTTAAGTGAAATATGGAATTTTGGTAGAAAGCTTATTCAAGTTATTAAAAGCACAACGAAAGCTTTAAGTTTCGAATTTTATTTTTAACTTTTAAAAATCTATTTTCTATCCAAATACGATCCTTTATCAAAATTTCAAATTTCACCAAAAAAAAAACGCTTCAAAAATTTCGAAAGCTTATTTAAAGTTATTAAATAAAATAATTTGAGTTAGAAATTTGCAGCAATAAAAATTGGTTACGATTCTGTTGATATTTCATGTGTGCTCTGCAGCTTCAGCGCATTATATTGCACGCCACTGAAGTGGAGATACAATCACTGAAAAGACTCGGTTCTACACAATTTTGCATAAATCAAATAAACAATAACAATAAAATGAAAAACATAAATGATTGAGTTGTTCTATAGAATATTAAATAAATACGAATTACTAACAAATCAAAATACTGTATTTTTCCGTGTTCTTCGTATTCCACTGAAGGAGAGCTTGGGGTGGAAATTGTTTAGGGTCTGCAGCATGTGGTTAATAGACTCTTTTGGTAGGATCGAAAAAAAATCATTAACGTACTTAGTGAGAACCTTCAGCAGTTCACCGTTCAACGGATACATCCAACAGGCGTTGTTATTATGTCAGCTATGGTGCTTGATAGGGGGTTGCTCATTGGCATACCATAGGTCTGTTTGTAGAATGTTGCCTGATACACAAAATAATTGGCATCAATTAGGCAGAACCTCAACATCCTGTTGAATAAATCTCTGGGTATCCCGGTGAACCGTTTGACGGTGTCCCACTGTTCGTTGATGATATTAATTGCTAGGTCTACAGGGATATTGGTGAAGAGGGACTGACCAGTCTTTCATTTGTTCTAATTGTAATATCCCTGATTTTGTTTCTGAACTCAAACGAATTCTGAATTCTCAAACTCTTTATTTTAAGTATTTTTAACAGCGCTGCAAACGTAAAAAAAAATATGGGAAAAATGACTTTTTTTCATATGCCGCAAAATCAACCACAATTTGACCACAAAATCAACTTTTTCTACTTTCGTTTACGTCAAGTTCCCAGAAATTCAATCTATTTATGAAATCATTCAGACATGGAGCAATCACAGTCTGCTTTTCAGAATAATTTTAGAAAATGTGCAAGATTACCGGTAAACCAGTGCTAGATTTTTAAGACGAGCTCTGTTACCTAAAGATATTCACTTTTCATCGCATGTGAGAATATGATCCGAAAATGGTTGATTTTCATATCTGTTCAATAGTTGCTGTGCCATATGAATACGTTCTCCTTCCACTCACTTTCCTTGCCCTACCTTAAAAAACCCGCGCAATGCGAAATTTTTAATATGGCTGTATGTAAGCACTGATGGTACTTGGGTATCATACGGGTAGTTATAGTAGAATTTTCCTTAAGGTCTTTTAAGGCGGACGTTTCGTTTATCACCTTTGGTCTTCCGGGCGGAATCAAATCAAATTTCGTGTGTACCTTTTTTACATCTTCCACATCGAGTGCCTAACACACATTGTGTCTCGCTTGGACAGCTGTTCGACCCAGCTGATATTCGTGAAGTAAGCGCTCGTGAATTTTTAACAATATTATTATGTCAAACTAAAGTTATAGGTAATTATAAATACATATTTTTTTTTTATTCCATAAATAGCTCCTAGTTGACTAAATGTATTTATAATATTTTTAATACGCTTTTTAGTAATTAATATTCTTAATTATAATTCTCAGTATTAATTGCTAATTGAGGTATTAATAAATAAATAAATAAATAAATAAATAAATAAAAAAATAATAAAGTTCGTTTATTTTATTATTTAAAATTTCATTTTATTTTTCTTATTATTATATAAGTATATAGAATTTTAAGGATGGTCGATACGAAATCCTATAATTAAACGGGGTTCCGGGCTGCCGCATGTGTTGAATACGGTTAAAGATGACCCTGTATGAGCCACCCAAATGACCTTAGTCTACTGATTTACAATTATATATGCGAGGTGAACAAAATTTTCGTGATGTATACCTTGCGGTTATGTAATTACATGAAAAATAATTAGAAGATAATAAAAAACAGGTAAAAGATCAAGTAATGACAATAATTATCACTTAGCTATTAATATTTTGTGCCACTCTTCACCATCATTTTAACAAAAATCTTGTAATTTCTAAAGTGATGCGATACTCCATATGTTTGTTCCAATTCATATGCGCTTAATGCACATTGAGAAAACCAACATAAACGCATTAAAAGAAAAACCGCATATATAAAATGTTTCTGATATGGGATTTGAAACGGTTTGCTATCCCGTAAATGCTTGTCACACAACTTAAATCCGTGGATATTTTACACACATATTTTTAATGTGTGGACGATAAAACAATAATGAGAAGAGCAAACAGGCAAAACCGGGGGCAAAATATATTCCTTTGGGCTTTGCCGACTCATTGTATAATTATTATTATTACAAAACACACCCAGTAGCCCTAGTTGGTTTTTATGTTATCAAGAAGCCACAATCTCTTTATCCCCACGTATATATAGGAATTCGACTTTTATTATTTATTTTTTTTTCTTTTATATATTTTGTATTAATGTTTGTTTTTGTTCCTACACATTGCACATCATTTATGCATTTTTCTGCATATAGAGAATTTGCAAAATATGTTTTCAACTCTATCAACTTTCCGCTTATGCGAATTTTCTTCTTCAGTCGTCGTTTAAAAAATATGTAGTCAACCCAGTTTTAAGTTTGTTGGTCTTGACGTTGTTAAGTGTCTTAGTTCTTGACGCTAAGCAATTCGTTCGAACGAGAAAACATTTCTCTCACTGCGTCGACCTCCATTTTTCCTGAACTTCCTTGGTGATTTGCACTGTACACATCGTTGTCCACAACATCCAGAATTGTATTCGTATACTTATCAATGTGTTAAGAACAAACAGCGACGAAAATTCTCTTTTTGTTCCAGGAGCCGTCTCCCGAAACAGTTAAATCTAAAGGCTCATTTTTAGCCTCGGTATTTTTCTCAATTTCTTTGGCCACTGCTTTTTTCTGGAAATTTTCAATAATGTCTTTCGATTCTGTATGCAGATTTATCAATGAAAGTTTAATGAATATTATTGCTGAATTACGAATTTACATCTAGAATTGTGCAATACATTTTAGGATTTTGCAATCCTCCTCCAATCATTCGGACCGCTAACAGTAGCCGACGATTTATTTCGGCAAAACGATGTGTAGTGGACTGGAATTATACGAGCGAGACGAGCAAGAGCATTGGGCCACTAATTTTAAAGACACGCCTGCTTCATTTGTCAGTGGCGTGGGGTCAACATCTCCAAAAGGTGTGGAAAATTTTATGATCTCTTAACAAAATGTTAGTAGAAAGTTTATAAACTTGTTGAGGAAGAATATAAAAATATCAAAACTAAACATTTCGTACAAAAGCTCTGAAAAATCTTAAAAGCTCCCAGAAAGCTTTATTTTCCTAACCTTATTTTTTACGTTTTAAAATCTATTTTCTATTCGGATAATGTTCCTTAACGAAATTTCAAATTTTCCCAAAAAAATTTCGATAGCTGATCGAAAGCTTAAAATTAAAAAGTATTTTTATATAATCTGGAATCGAATTTTTATCCCATTCATTAAATTTAAATGAAATATGAAATATTCGCCGAAAGCTCATCCAAACTATTGAAAGTGCAACGAAAGCTCTACGTTTCGACCTTAATTTTTTGCGTTTAAAAATTTAATTTCTATCCAAATTACGGCCCTTTAACGAATTACGGCCCTAACATTAAAATGTCATTTTATATCATTTGGAATCTAATTTTTATCCAATCCATTCAATTTAGATAAAATACGAAATTTTCACTAAACATATTTTCAAACAAAAGTTCAAAGAAAGCTTTAAGTTTCGAACCTAATTTTTACGTTATAAAATCTATTTCTAGCCAGATATCGGTTATGCCACGAAATTTTAAATTAAAAAAAAAATTATTCAAAAATCGCGAAAGCTCATTGTATAATTGTATAATTGTGGAAAATTTCAGGCGGATAAATGAATTTTTCAAGAAAGGGCCAACAAGGACAATGAATGCCTTCACAATAATTTGCCATCAATTCAATTCAATTTAATTCATTAAAGCTTTCGTAGAGATTTTAATTTTCCACCGAGCTTTTTAATGAAAGTTTCCGATTTCATATAAATTTATCAAACTATCAAAAAACTCAAAACAGAAAAATCGATTTTTTGCTCGATCTTGATGAGAACCTCCCTTTAAATGGCCCCCCGCATTACATATAATTATTTACACGTGATCTATATAATCAACCCTTAAGAGATAACTCCGATTTGATGTAATATTACTAGTAACTAATGTGTCCAATTGTTGTAAGAGATCGATTCAAAATCGATCGATCAAATCTTCGGAAATAAATACATGGAATGATGAATTTTTTGCGAGAAATTTTCATAAGAAAATCGCAAAAAATGCTAATGAAACATGAGAAAGAAACAATAATAAATGTGCAACCATCCTCAAAAACAAAAGGAAATAATTCTCTTATACCATCGAATATTTTAACAAAGATGTTTTTGTTGATAATTAAATAGTAAGAACCCGAAGAAGATTGTATGAAGATTATAAGCGAAAGGGTGTGTACTACCATTTATATATAATAACATTTATTATTTAATAAGATTCAAACACTCCTATATTTTATGGAAATTATGTATTACGAACGATAAATAATTTAATATTTAATGTATATATAAGTGAAGAAAAATTATGAACCTGGAAGATAATACAAAGAAAAGGTGTGCTGTAACAATTAAGTGTTTTAATACATATGGAAATGTGCGTAAATTAACCATGCATAAAAATCGCTTAAGGTGTTAAGTAGTACGTTACATTAGACTAGCGTAAAAATGTACGATTCGAAATATATAAAAGAAATAAATAAAACATTTCAAACCGTGATTTTTATTTGATGCCCCTATAAAATGTCAATTCATTTCCTGAAAAATTCATTGTGAAATGCGAGTTTTTTTCCCTTTTGAATTCTTCAATTTTTATTTGATAAATATACTTAAAGATTCTTCTTTTATTATCAATCGATCTGAAATTAAACAACTTAAACTTCCACTGTTTCGATGTACCATCCAGCATACATTATTTATTTATTTATTTTCAAATGGCTTCTGTTTCTCCCATTCAATAAACAAATATACTCGAAAACGATCTGGAGGGCCCTCCAAAAAATATTCCTTCATACGTTTAACAACATTATTGATTCCCAATAAAAGATGAGCATTTGAATATAATTTTTATGTAAATCATATTCTGAAATACTCCAACAAGTTGTATAAATCTTGCCTTACAAAAACATATATTTATATATGAATAGTCAACAAATGTAATCCTTTCGATTATATGGCTTACTGATTTTATGATCCAAATGTGGATAGGGGACCCCGCTTGAATCAGAATGTTCTATATACGGGAAAAATATCCTCTTATGCATCCGTTAATAGGGCTGGAATAATATCATACATAGAATAGACAATTTTGGAGATGAAAATTCATATCCGTTATCTCGTACACGTTTTACAGGATATCTCCGATCAAAACAACAAGAAAAGCGGCATCTCACCCACTTACTCTACTATGTGTACGTACACACACGTTCTCTGTATAATATTTACAATTGAATATTGTAAAAGAATCGCGATTGTAATTCAACAAGTTGTTCATTCGATTTTTGTATTAATTTCTTTTTACATATGGTACCAGTTTTTGTATGTAAAAATTATACGGTTCAATTGTGATGTTCCTTGGAAAAATGAATGTTAGGATCAAGGATTTATATTGGATTTATGTTCTAATTGAACAACCGGTATATAATACGAATTACCGTACGGGATAGGCACCTCTTGCATAATACTGTCGGTAAATTTTTGGAACAGGGTCTGATGTATACCGTTAAATGCCTAATAGGTCATTTGGCTTCATTGTTCCAATCGATTGGTTCATAAGGTAAAAAACCTAGCCAAACCCTCTCGTTTTTAACATTATGAATATCTCGCCATATTTGAAAAGAAATAGTCCGCGGAAAATTATTAAGAATAAATAAAGGCTAACTGCAAAAATTATTGGCATTTTCATTTTATTAAAAACGACATAAAAAGTAGTGAATAGGATTTTCACTCGGTATCAGTATATTGTCATCCTTACATCAGTGGCGTGCAGTATAATGCGCAGAAGGCGCCGAGCACACCTGAAATATTAACAAAATCGAATGTAACCAATTTCTCTGCTGGAAACTGCTAACTCAAATCTGGCCAACGGTCTTTTGGAATTCATTTTCCATCCAATAATTTAAAATCTACGAAAAGCAAGATTTTTTGAAAAAGCTTTATATAAAGCTGAATAGATTTTAAAATGTAATAAGTTTGAAACTTCGAGCGTTTGTGGAGCCTTTAATAGTTTGGATAAGCTTTCTGCGAAAATTCCATATATCATATAAATTTAATAAATCGGATAAAAATTCGATTCAAAATTATTTAAATTACATTTTAATTTGAAGCTTTTAATGAGCTTTAGAGATTATTGAAGCTTCATCTTCGAAATAGTTCAAATTTCGTTAGGGCACGATTATCTGGATAGCAAATAGATTTAATGAATCGTTTAAAAATTCGATTCCAAGTGATATAAAAACAAGTTTTAATTGTAAGCTTTCAATGAGCTTTCGAGATTTTTGGATCTTTTCTTTGCGAAAATATGAAATTTGGTTAAAGGATCGTTATTCGGATAGAAAATAGATTTTAGAACGGAATTAATGAGGTTCGGGAAATAAAGCTTTCTGGGAGCTTTTCAGTTTTCGTAGAGCTTTTATGTGAAATGTTTAGTTTTTATATTTTTCTATTTTTCCTCAACTAATTTATAAACTACCTGCATCATTACATTTTTTTGTATCCGAAGAAAATTATCGGGAAATCCGGATCATCATTCGGAAATTTTAGCTTTTCCGAAATATTTAATTTGTTTAATTTTTACCTAACTGTCAAAGAAAGGAACATAACATAGCAACATAACAATAAGGCTGTAACATTTTGTAAAGGGGTCATAACATTCTGCATATCTTATATAAGATGTTGACCGCACGCCAATGCCTGACATCCAAGAAACTTGAATAGTACAATCTTAAGTACTGTGAAGGATCCGGGAGAAAAATAGGCTGAGGCCCCCTCCGCGATATTTAACCTCAATTCGTAGAATTTATTGCACTAAAACCAAAAGCAATAGAAGCAAAGTCATAAAAATGTCCTAAGTCCTAATTCCTAATTCAAAATTAAGTCTGCTTCTTAATTTAATTTAATTTTGAGTATTGTTTGAATTGTTTTGCTCTTTGGCGTAGGATAGTAATGTAAAATTTCCTTTTTCCCTCCCGGATCATATTAAGGTGCTAAATTGACGGCAACTCGTTTTTGTAATTGAACTAATACCGGACGGCTAGTTTCCCACCAAATAAAAATGTGTAATAAAAAGTTGGCAAATAAAAGTGTGGCTGAATTTTTTGCAGGACTAATTCTACCACAAATTAACACAGACCATAATTTTTTAAAACTCTCTCGTTATAATAATAATGACGTTCCATCTAGTTTTTATGTCTAGAATAAATTTCAAGGACTTACTTTCTCGTATTGTCCCATACAATTAGCTCTGTAAAATTGGATTCTTAACTGGAGATGTATTGAATAATTTTTTAGTTTTCCTAAATGTTCCAAAAGACTATTTCAATTTTTCATGAACGCACATTAAAATTTCCTTTTTGACAAAATATTGCAAGAAATCAGAAACTGATGAAATGTCAGGAAAATCGTGGTAAAATCTGCTGACAAAAATTAAAAATCAGCAAAGCGAGAAGAATGTTGGAAAAAGTTAGGAAAAATTTGTATAAACAGAAAAAAATAACCGCAAATTTCGGGAAAGTCGTAGAAAATTACAAAAAAAAAAAATTCGGGACTGTTCGACAAAAATAGAATAAGGCCAGAAAAATCTAGAAGATGACCAAAAAAGTAAGAAATTTTCGATAAAAATCAGAAAAGTCGTATAAGAAATAGATTAAACGATGGAAAGTCATCACAAGTAGATAATAATCGCCCATTTCCAATCGTTTTATGACTAGAGGCTTGTCTAAATAAATTTTGGGTATCCGATTATACGGATAATTTTGTCTAGATTGTAAACTCTAGGTCGCCCAAAAGTCATTCAATGTGGGTTCACCGAAAATTGCTTACCGACTTTTGAGACATCAAGGTTATTCTTTTCTTCTGAAATTATTCTATTCCTCTAAAGTGTGGGGCCACATAAAAAGTGGTGTCTCCGGGCGGTTGCCCTGTTTTCCCTCCCTTAAATCTGCCCTATCCATATAAAGCTATGTTTATTTTTGCTTGTGGATAATTAGTAGATAAATCAATTAGAAATGTAAATTCCCTGACAGTAACCCCGATAACCCACCCCAATAAATATACAACGAAACAATTATTATATGGAAATAATAATTAATTATAACTTGTATCTACTCATATTAATTAGAAAATATAAATTAAAAAAAAATAGTTATGGCGGTCTTGTCGGTGGGAAACACATTATATGCATATTAAATAAAATAAAATAATTATTCCAAACAGTTTATTAGGCACACTAAATTAAATAATGTATTTTATTAAAAACCATTTAATTAATTTTTATAATGTTTATTTTTCGGTTTTTATCAAAACCTTATATTTAAAGTTTTATATCAATTAGCCCAAATTCCGTAGCCACTCGTGAAATTTTTACACCATGAAGAAACTCCCTGTTTCCCACAAATAACATTTTCCTAACTTCTGATTCAATTTTAAAAGTATAGTAATAAACATTTAGGGAGGAAAGAGCGGGTGTTGGTCGAAAATCGGATGTAAATCTAATAGCTTAATAAAATGAAAATTATTTGAATTCGAACAATTCGAAGAAGAATTTGAATAGTTTAATTTTAAGATTTCCAGGAACTTTTCTGGTTTTTATAAAATTCCCCGATCGGGCATGAATTTTTTAATTTTCTAATTTTAAAGTTTTTCCTGAAATTTTCTCTTGGTTGGTGTGTCATATTGTAAAATTGTCTGATTTTTATACCAACATTTTATTTAATATTTTAATTTTAATTTATCAAATCATCTGAGGTTCATGCTAGGATCTAGGAAATTGTTTACCGTCCTGTCTTAAAGAATTTAGAATTAGAGAATAAGCAGACCTGCCATTTTAAACAGCAAAAAATTGAAAAAACTGACCTATGAAACTATTGGTACGCCTCAAAGGATATTAGCTCGCACTACTAAATAGTGGGAAAATATTCTGAAAAACTATTGCAAACTTTACCAAAAAAAAATGTCGGCTGTTACGTCGAAATTTTCTTGCGGTGAAACCATGAATGGATGAAGAAAAATATTTCACTTTTTCCAACAATACTTTGTCTGGGAATGATGGGTTTTATACAAGAAATGCCAAATTCAGTCATCCTGATAAATATTAAACTTACAAGAAAATCAATATCCGCTAAGGGTATTTCAAAGCCGTTTATTGCCGATTCTCCAAACGTTTCCATCAATTCTGAAGTGTATACCGAACTTACTTCCATTTGTCGAAAAATACCACAAAGCTAACCAAATAATTGACTTAGCAAGTGCCTACAACTCTATACAGAGACCCTTAATAGGTTAAAGTCAAAAGACATACCTTTTGTCCGATTGAGGATTATTGGGCACACCTATTACGATTAGTATATGAATAGGGTCGGGAAGCTGGGAGGTATTGGGAGATGTTCATCATAAGATTAGCTTGACTTAGGCGAAGTTATATTTTATAAATTATAACCAGGATAATTTGTTATAATTAATTTGAAACAATTTAAAATTATTGGTCATCTTAGGTAAATATTGTCTCAATGGTGATCCTCTTACACACAGAAAAATTTTTTGATAAAAACTTAACAAACTGACTGTTATAATTGATGATATAATTAATGTGAAACCTTCTGAGGATAGGATAATATGAAATATACTGGTAATTTCCATGACGTAGGAAGAATTGTTTTATTTTATACAATTTTTAATTATTTAAATGAAATATGTAAAATTCAAGAAATTTAATTTAATATGTAAATCGGATAACTGTTGACTAGTCGATATTTAGTTTAGAATTGTTGATGGCCGTGAAGTATTATATACCGAAACTAGATTTATCAGCGTTTTTTTTCCTGGGCTACGCGTAGAGGTAAAAAATTTAAACAAAATTTGAATTCAATATTCAGAAAGGATTTTTGACAACACAGACAACTTCAGATTAATGAAACCTTATTTTATACATTATGAATATTGATGGGTACACACAACTGTGACCGCAATCAAATAATTATTGTTATGTATAAGATTTTATTATCGTCATTAAATTCGGTTGTTTCGGAACATTAAGATTCACAAGAAAATTTTTACCAACATAATATGGAAAGGATTGTTTTGCTTTTACAGTTATTTATGGTTTTTGTGGGTAAAAATGACTTCTGACAGTCATTTTACAAAACAATTTTCCACAAATAAAATTACGTAAAAGATTTTACTGCTGAAAAACGACGTGGTCCCCCGTCGTACACTACATGTCTGAAAGTATAATATGGAATGAAATAAAATTATTTGTCAATAAATTTTATAAGGAATTTTCGAAAATCCAGAAAGCAGCCAAGAGAAAAACCTAACACCTAACCTAAAGGGTATACATTTTCCGTAGATGAAAGTTCTATTTTCTACTTCAGTTATTTATTTTCATTTTGTCTGTTAAATTTAAATTTAAAATTAAATTTTCATTGCCTTGTATACCTCTTCTCGTATTAATTGTTTTTCTTTATTTTGTTAGTTTTTTTTTTTTTTTGTTTCCAAAACATAAAATTTAAATAGAAGTTCACCCATTGCGTTTAGCGCGCTTTTAACGCTACATATACTCGTATATTTAGTAAAGAGATGAACGATGTCAGTGGCGTGCGGTTAACATCTCTTATAAGGTGTGCAGAATTTTATGACCCCTGAACAAAATGGTTAACCACGAGAAATTTGAATATCGGACATCGCAACATTTGATCCGGATTTCCCGGTAATTCTCTTCGGATCCAAAAAAATGTAATGTTGCAGAACGTTTATACATTAATTGAAGAAAAATTCAGAAATATTAAAACTAAACTTTTCGTACAAAAGCTCTGCGAAAACTTAACAGCTCCCAGAAAGGTTGATATTCCGATCGATATTTTTTACGTTTTAAAATCTATTTTCGATCCAAATAACGATCCTTTAATGAAAGTTTAAATTTTCCAAAAAAAAACGTCCAAAATATCGAAAACTTAAAATAAAAATATTATTTTATATAATTTGGAATTAAATTTTTATCCGATTCATTAAATTTAAATGAAATATTAAGGGATATTCGCAGAAAGCTTGTCCAAACTATTAAAAAGCGAAACAAAAGCTCTAAGTTTCGAAGTTAATTTTAATTTTAAAAACTTTAAAAATCTAGAAAGCTTATTGAAAGCTAATTTTTATTCGAAGATAAAATAAGAAATTTCGCTAAAAGCTATCTCAAGCCATTGTAAGCACAAAGAGAGCTTTAAGTTTCGAACTTTATTTTTTACATTTTAAGATCTATTTTCTATCCACATATCGGTGCTTTGATGAAAATTCTAATTTTCAAAAAAAAAAAAATGATTTAAAAATCTACGAAAGCTCATTGAAATCATATTTGGAATTTATTCAAAATTTCAAGCCGCTAGATGAATGTTTCAAGAAAGTGCAAACAAGGACAATGAATACATTCATGATAATTTGCCTTCAATTCAATTAAATTCATTAAAGCTTTCACAGAGATTTTAATTTTTCACCGAGCTTTTTAACGAAAG
>JANTOP010018749.1:0-13581 GCA_027564815.1 Symmerus nobilis | reverse complement strand
CTGGGATCTAATCTTACGATTGCAAGTTGTTTCAGATTGATTTGAAGCCTAGAAATATTAAAAAAAATCATTTTTTTGGCCCTCTCTCATATATCTTCTTACAATTTACAAACTTTAAACAGCTATAACTCAAAACTACTTTTTTTCTTTTAAATATGTAAATATTCATAACTAAGTCAATTTTTGGAACTTTTGAGCGGGACAAAGTGCATTTTGTTCATTTGTTTATCTAGAAACAGAAAAAAATTATAACTCGGGTTTAACCTCGGTGAAGATAAGGGCCCATTTCTCTGTCACGATCACATATAATGAAGTCGGGGGAGTCAAATCGGGTGACCGTGGAGACCAATCCGCATCATCAGATTTCGATATTAATTGTTGTGGAAACATTTCTCGTAACAATTCCATGGTTTCCCTAGCAATATGGAATGTGGCACCGTCCTGTTGGAACCACATGTTCACCAAACCATTGGCATGCATTGGCTAGTCTAAAAAAGGCCAAAGTTCTTGCACACGGTTTATAATTGATGTCGTTGGATTAGCTCGTACATTTTCACGTTCAGCAGCAATATTTTCTGGTGTTCTGACTGTACGTTGTTGCACACACTTTGAGTTATTTTCCACACTCCGACTTTTTTCAAATTCTTTGATAATCCGGTTAATTGTAGGCTTTGATGGCACAATATTCCTTCCGAGACTTTCACGGAATTTTCTAAACGTTAATATAATTGATGATTGGCTTGAGTGGCATAGAAAAGTAGCAAACCTTTCTTGTGGATAACCTGTATATGTAGGGGCGGCTACTTATAAATTCCTATCAATATTTATAATTAAACAAATCAACATTTTAAACAAATCTGCAAAGAATAATACAACTATTGTCAAGTTCAGATATGAAGCAAATATTTATCAAAATATGAAGGAACTTTTCACAAATATTTAATAAGCGGACTTGGTGTAATGAATTACAATTTCATAGGAAACTAATTTATGATTAGTTGTGGAACAGAAATAATTGCTTATGTAATACATGCTACTTAAGTAACAGACACATCATCATCATCATCTCGTCTTGTCATCCTGCTCCGGAACATAAGACATTAACAATATACCGCCAAAGCCTTCATCTCGATCCACGACTTTCCTTTTGCTTTGGATTCTTCGACGACAGTTCGGTGCCATGTGGTTTTGGATTGTCCTCTTCCACGACAGTCCCACGGGTTCAAATCAAGCGCCGTTCGGGCCAGGTTTGCCGTCTTGCGTTGGTAAGTATGAAGTCTACCCCGCTGCTGTGTTTTTCGCACCTTATTTTTCCAGAGTAGAAAATGGGCGAGCCGCGTTGTTTTATAACACGCACATTACAAGTTCCAAATCGTATCTGTGTTCGTAAGCCAAAAGTTGTCGTTGGTATAGACTATAGACTGTCCATATCCGAGAAAATTTTTTGGTGTTTCTTTTATAATATATTATTTCGATAGCACGAATTGTAAATCCATAACTATCTAGTCTGGACTATGGCATACACCTTTCAGGATATAGTCAACACGTTCTTTGAAAGTACACGCTGTCGAGTAACAGAATACAAATTTTAATTTGCCCGAGAAATTCTCTTCATTTTAACTTTACAATAAAATGTATCCCAATAGACATTCAACCCTCTGAAGTTTATCTTAAAATTCTCGTTCGATTACTATCGTTTATAGTTGAATCGGTCATTTTGTAAAGATATCAACCCCATTTTTTTCAAAATCTCCTTTTTGGCTGCTTTACATCCTATAATATCCACACTTTTGTTCCATGTGAGAACGGGTTGAATATATTTCTATCTGAATTTTTATCAGACAATTTACGACTGGTTCACCACATCACATAATACTGACGGAAATTAAATTAATATTTGTGATTTTGTCATATGTTGAATTGCAACTAAAAACAAGGGTTTGAAAGGGATTACCCGGAAACCTCTTTTTGTGCGGTCTATTTTTTATCAATTCTTCCTGCGATGCGATTTTTTTTGCACAATTTCTTTTTATGCCGTAAATGGACACGGATTGTTTTAAACAACAATGTTTATTAAATACATAATATGAATAAAAAAGTAAGAAATTTGCAGAGTCTCCACCGCAGCAAAAGAGGTTTCTGTGTATTCAATTATTATATATAAGGTACCCGGTACATAACTAATTTAAAGATACGTCAGTGAAGGCTTAACTCGAATTAAACAGTAGTATTTCTAATAGCTGTCAAAGTATTTCTAACAACTTTTTAAGATAATTATCATAGAATAATCGTAATCAATTTTTTATTAGGTATGTCTATGAGTTATGTAAGAAATATAGTTTGTAGGTACTATGAAATTTGATTACTTTTATTTTGAAATGCCACTTAAATTATACCCACAAATAATTTTTCATATTTATATATCCTTTTGATCTATAGTTTCATATATAATTTATATTAAAATTCTAACATAACTCTTCAAGTTAAAGCCGTCTTACTAAAGCCGTGTTACTAAATAACTTTTTTCTTAATTTAATTTATGCTCTATCAATATTAATAAATTGGGGATAAAGGGATAGTGTAGTGTGTAGGTAACTAACTCCATTTAAATATCCAATACACTTAACTTCTGAATATGTCATGTCATGTCGTATTCCCTAAAATGATTTTGGCAAATAAATCCCATAATCGTTTAGATATAATAATCGTATAGAAAAGAAGCACGTCTGACTTAAATGAAACGGGTTAATTTAAGATTGATACCATGAACATACAAAATAAAACGATGCAGAATAAAATGATCCAGATATATTTATATTTTAGAATATCTATATGCAAGAACTTTTATTTATTACTACTCGTATGCATTAAATGTATACTTTGCTCTTAATTTTCCACGAGACCTATGTAATTCACATCATAGAGGATCGATCGATACTATAGGTCTGCTATCATTATTTATGTAAAATATCGTCCTTTTTTTGACCAAAATATATTCAACTGTACAATCATCTATATACAATATACATATATACAGATTTAATGAAAGTGTACCATATCGTATGAAAATATTTTACCCCATGACACATATGCATACACAAATATATTGCATATTGAATGTATTTTTTTACCTAGGTAAACGTACCCAGTCAGACAACTATGATAAAGGGGGTATGTCTCTTACTTTCGAACCTGTAAATAGGGTGGTGTGTGAATATATCAGAATATATATATTATACTCTAGTTAGTTATTTGTATATGGTTATAATATATGAATGGATATACATTTTTATAAATAAATGAGAAAATATCTACATTCTACGTGCCTTGGGATGTTAAGAGGATGTATGTATAATAATAATCAAACAAGCGTATATACATAGTATATTATTCCACATGTAAGGTGTATTATAGAAAAATGTATTTTTAGTTTTAGGAAAAAAATATTATCAAGAAAAATTAGAAAAATAAAAGAGAAAAGTAAAAATGAAGCATAAGAAAAAATGGACGTGAATGCCATATTTTCTATATGTAATATTGGATAAAATATCTTATAATATATTATGAAATATGGTATATCATCGATAGAAAGAAAAACACTATAAAGAATGCCATATGGGAAAAGTTGGATGGATGGATAGTATATTTTCTGCGACTAGAATAGCAAAATATTCTTATTTAGTTCAAGTATTATGTATATTGATGAAAAAATATGAAAATCGGTTTCCATGATCACAGATGAGTCTTTATCACTCTTGTTTCAAGCCATTTTTATTTTTTTCCTTTCATCTCGTCAATTCCAATGTATATTTATTTTTATTATACATTCAATCTGCAAATTCGCTATAAATATAATCTTGTTCAAAAATTGTTTTCTCTTGGTTGGATTATCATAATTACATAATTTTTGTTTTCATTAAAATTTGTTTCCAATAATCCTTATTGAATGAATTATAATGCCAATGCCAAGCAACTGTACGTCGTACATGCTTAAATTAAAGTTTGAATAATATAATATTATATCATACTATCTTAATGCATGAATCAGTATATCCTTAAAGTGAATGGTAAGACATACTAAACTAAACTTTTCTTATCTGATCCAGTAATTTGAGTAAGTATTTCTAATAATTTATAGAATATTAAAATATTGTACATATACGAGTAAGTTACTATTTTTGCGTAATATATGCGATGATTCGATGAAGCAAAATTGACGGTGCTTCAAGAAAATGTGAGTTTAAAAATTGCTGTAAAATATAACCAACATATAGTAACTGCTATGCAACTTATATGAAGGACTCCTAAGGCGAATGGTGTCATGAGGAGTACAGCATAAGATGATGAATAATTATGCACACAAGATGATAATTAAATATTAAATAAATTTGAACTAAATACTTTAACCTAATTTTGCTAAAATAAATTGATAATTAATTGATAAATAAAGATTATTTTGGAAAGATATAATATCGACAATACGACATACGACAAAATATATTATAATACGATAATAGACTTTCGTACAATCAAGTTTTGGTAAAAATAAATAATTCATGCTGTTTATGTTCATGTTTCATGTTTTGCATAATTTTCTTGTATAAAAACCACATTTCGCTGGCTTAATTTTACAAGGTCGTATGTTTTGTATATTATTATATTCACTTACAACCTTGTAATATTAAGCCAGCGATTTGGCGATTAAAGTACCAAATGGGTGCTGTTTATATGCACTATTATATTATTGCACCGGCTGATAAAAATGGTTGTTTAACACTTGCAAAAAATATGAATAAAAATAATGTACGTGAGTTAAATGTGGAATTACGTAGAAAAGACTGTTGAATAATATGCACGTAAGAAAATAATCATAAAAATGTAGCGTGAGAATGAGCAGCATACTCCTCCGAAAGCTGTAATCTATTACCCTAAAAATATAAATGCAAATAATATTCTTCCAAATAAAATTCTGGAATATTCTCCAAAAATAAAGGAAACAAACGCTCCATTTCTATATCCTACATTAAATACAGGGGCTGATTGGAAAAGACAGCGTTATAATAGTCCAATTGAAACTGAAAATATGTCACGGCAAAACAGCTGTTTTCATAGAGTAATGATTGGCCTATCATTCTGCCAACGGAAAAAATTTTTAATTTAAAACTTTTAATATTTAATTAGTTACTCCAATAAATTTTCATATTTCTGACCGAATTTAGATTTTTCTTTGAATTATTTCCCGGACCGAGCGCGCATATTCACACCCTTTCAAAGCAGAATTAATATTTTTTTGCTTGCAAGTCTTACCGGGATTAAGATGACCAGTTCGTCCTAAAATTCGCCAAATAAAATGATTCCGTTGAATATTTCGATAACTTTCGCGATTGATGCACCGGATGTGTATTAAAAATTACCGAGTGAGTCATTGGAACTCATTCAATTCGTCCCTTTAGTGGATCAGCTCCCACTTCTTCTCTATTTTATTCCTTTATTTTATCGTTTCTTCTATCCAGAATGTTGTGTATTATTTTCTGCTCCGAATCTTTAATATGTAATTTTCTTGGATTACTAAAATTTACAAAGATTAACCAAAAATCACTAAAAAAAATTTATTTTCCTCTTGACCGTATCGTTTCAATTCCCAAACTCAATTATTTTTCTATTATATTCATCTTAGGTGCATCGTCCATCATCCACCATCATAATCAGCCATCGTCCTCCCTCCCGTATCGCTGATCTTTTACCAATCAGTAAATCGTATTTGATTTTGATTGGTCCAGATTTATTTTATTCTACTCTTTCGGGTGTGACGTGGTGAGGTGTGACGACAGAGAAGCATTTCAACCGATTTATATATTTAACGACAGTTTAAGAACTAATACCATTCATTTTTTTTATAATAACTACAGCCAATACTAGCAATTCAATTATGCCTATGAACGATTAGTCAAGTGTCCAGTCATACATATATGGTCAATTAGACTTCGTTTTTTTTATAAAATTCGATGACTTCATTCTATCTCGGACTCTCTTTAAATTCGCTCAAAATCGATCTGTATAACGATGTTTAATGTGGTGGTTTCCCTGGTTTTGGTATCATAATTGTAGGATTTGTACAGTTGAAAAGATATCGCTATCTCAAAATTTTTATTCACACTGAATCATTATAATTCTTTTCTGCATTTTATACATTTTCTACATTTTACATTTTAAACATTAGTTTCAATTTTTGATTCAGTTTCCAATGCATCTTGTATATTTATTTTATAGGTATCCCGCAAATCCTCGAGCTTTATCCTTGTAGTTTCTGGCCCATTTTTCATCTGATCTTCTAATTGGTGGTATCTGCATTATTGGTAGTTTTATTCTTCTAGTTGCTTTCCAAGTAAAATGGTCATGTGCTACCATCATTAGCTAATTCTCTTAGATAGTTACTTACTGATATATCTTTCTATTCTCGGATTTTTCTTCTTATTTGTTGAGTGAGATTGTTCAATTTCCGTGTATGTTGTGGGGCTCTTGCTTGCTACCATATTCTTCTTGCTCTCCTTTTTCCTGACAGAAGGTTCCTAATTTCTCTAGAATAGATGTTCTCCATGACTTATCTCTTGAATTCAGGGGTGTTTTCCAAACAGATTATTGAATGTCTTGTAAAAATTTGTGTACCTCTTTTTCTAATAGCCTTTCGTTCCTTAGCGGAACTATGAGGTCAATTTTTCCTTCTAGGACTGTCAAAAATAATCCCAATTAGTGCGTTTATTTACTAAAGTTGGGTTACTTTCTTTCTGAATGATTTTTTCACTTAATGTTAAGAATATTGGAGAGCCTTCATTTAGTTGCATACAATTTACAGATATATTTTTCACTATGAAGAAATCGATCAGATCTGGTATTTTATTTGGATCTGTTGGCCAGTAAGTTAGTTTCCCTGGTGACAAAGCTTTACAACCACATTTGTTAATAGCATTGAGGAGATCTTAGCCTGTCATTGTAAAACTTCAATAAGAAAAAAATGTTTATTTTATCTGCAATAAATTAAAAAAAACTAATAAGATTACCCGAACTTCAAATCTAACTAGAGTACCGCAGATATGCTAATTGGAAAATACCCGACTGCTTTATAGGAGCATCATGAAATTACCCGAAATCTTTACCGATTGTTATTATTTAGAAACTAAGTTAAAATTTCTAAGTTTAGAATTTATGTAAATGATTATGGTATATCTATTATACATATACAAGTATATATACTTAGAACTTAGAAATAGATACTTACGGCATTTAAGTAGAATAAGAATTGTTTTTTTAATAGCTTAATTAACATAGATTACATTTGAGGAACATATTTATGGTCTACAAATTCAAGAAACTATTAAATAGAGGTTAGAATGGAAGTTACCTATTGACACGTTTACCCATTTAAAGTAAAAACCAGAAAATTTATCATTCACACATAAATATTTTCGGTTTAATCTTTTTGAATTTATGATAGATAGAATTAATTAATTAATTATACAACCGGGTATAATTAGAATAAAATGTAAAACTCTTCAATAATATTATTATCCGCTCTATAATATAATATAACCTGATGTTGCAGAAAACTATGAAAATAAGTTACGATGTTTCCGATCAGGAGGATACAGCACTAGTTTTGAACATTGTTCGGATGAGTGTTGAATTTATTTTGTGGCGACTTGAGCACCTATTCCATGGAATTAAAAAATATGTATATTAGGGTGTATCGATGGCCATGCAAAAACAATATACAAGTATATCCGAATAAAATGCAATAACGTTTTTATAAACCAATAGGCTCTTCTGAACATTTCAGTAACAACACATATTAGTGTAACCGCCACTTCTGCTTGTGTCCCGAGCTGGTTCAAGTTTTGGATGGCAGTTTGGGATGGCAAAATAACACAAGTCCCAGAAATTTCAGTCGGATATGCATGCGTTTGTTACTGTAGGTGGAAGCGAGCACTACGTTAGTGGTTGGGGAGTGTTCTGGAACGCTCGACGTGGCTCGCCGGTTCACTTTGTCTTGCCTTAATTTAATTTAAAATTCCTCTTATCTAAGAGTAAAGCGTAATTTGTTCATAAAGTTTTATTTAGGTGAGGTTTTTTTTAAATCTACATAAGTCAATAATTTCAATGGAAAGGTCGGCGTTTATTTGTTACACATAGGTATGTTTATAAAATATTATTGTTGTAAATTTACAGCATCCCTTCATCGAATTCTTCGTGAAAAACAGGGCCCGTACATCTTTTCGGATGTCGTCATAAAAACATTTGAAACATGGAGTAACACAAGACGTATTTTATGAACTTTACTCCACCGCAAAAGCACTTGGTTTCGGCCGGCAACCACACGCATGCATATCCGACAGTGATTTTTTTGGGACTTGTGGTCTTTTGCGACCCAAACTGCAATACAAAATTTTAAGTCCATCGGGCGCCGACCCTGGCTAGTTCCACTTTTCAGTGGTGTTTATAGAGCATCATTTGTGGTCATTATTGGTGCTGACTAGTGTACTTATATGTTTGTAGATATATGCTGTTTTTAATTTGGCTACTGCTGAATTTATAGCGATTCATATTTATATAAAATATTGTGGATAACATTGCATGCACAAATGGTCTTAGAGTAGTTGATTAAGCCGGCATACCCAATCATCAAGTATATAATTTAAGTGGCATACACTACATAATAGAAAATTGTTTATTTCTTTTAGTAATAAATAAATCAGGTGTGTACAACCATTTGTGGATAGATACGTCTGATGGCAATTGTACTTTATTAAAAATATTATTTTTATTTGAACATTATTTAACTAAACATCAATCGATATTTTACACTAAGAAGAAAATTGGTGAACAACTAATGTGAAAATCGTACGTAGACATGTAGGTATGTGAGTAGTTATAATAATATTGTATAAATCAAGTATCTACATTTAGATTTCATGATTCTGATGTATACTTTAGTTATACTAAATTACTGGAATATAAACAACATTCTATATCACTTTTGATTTACATTTTTCATGTTAACAAAAGGATAATCTGAAATATGTTTTTCCTATATTTTGTTGTTAGTCTTTCTAGATGGGATAAAAGGGTTAGATGGGTTTTATCGACATTGTTGTTTATCCATAACAAAAACAAACATCGCTGTGTATGCCGAATACAATTTAAATTTCTTATAAAATGAAAATATTGGCTCTTCTATAAACAGAAACAAATTTTTTCTTGATTAGTTTCATTACACCAGATTTAAAAATTTCATTCAAGTTAATTTGGATCAGCCTTTTGATAAATAAAATGTATATTTATGAAAAGTTGGCATGATGATATTATACGTTCCTATTTTTTATATACTGAACTAAACGATCCATCCTAAATGTTACATTGTATAATACAAATTGAAGTACGAAATAAAATTTGCTGTTTTCTTTTATACGTTTCGCTAGGGTTAATTTGAATGGCATTATAAATTTTCAAGGTGGATTATTTTGAATTAAAACGATCTAATGAAAAAACGTAGAAAATTATAAAATTTTACATTTTGATGAACATACTTCTTAAATAATGTTAACCACTTCGAATACCATCCTATGTCAGTCTTCAATAACTTTTATTTCCATTCGTTCAGTAGTTGAGCAAATATTATATACAATATATCTGCTCGTATATTCATATAATTATACATATTTGTATTATGTAAATATATACAGAATAAGGGAAAATTAATTAATTTGTAAAGTGAAATTTCATGTGCTCATTGACAAAACGGTCCTATCGGAGGTATCTGAATTCTATTCTTCAAAAAATCGAACAAACTGCGAAGCCCATTATTTTTCTAATTTTTTCCTTATCACAAAAACACTCGACCTGACTGAAATAAATTATTTATTATTAAATAATAATAATAACTATACCTACTAATAAACTAAACATAGACTGTTTCAACACTGAACGAGAGACAAACTCTACGTGGCTATAATATATTTGGAATCAAATCAACGAGTACAGGTGTTACGAAATAAACAAGAATATGAAATAAATTGACTTAATATCTAAACTTAGTATCTTTTAATCTGACTAATTGTTAAATATTCCTTTTGAACTCAGCAACTAATTAAGAAGCACATATACTTCTAGGTAGATAAATTAAAAAGCAACACGAATTACATAATTATGGACAATTGAACTGGTTAAAAAAAGTGCATATTAATATAAATTCGGATTCTTAATCTAAAAATATCAATACGTTTCTTTTATTTTTTTCTCCTCTCCCCCTGATTTACGATATATATTGTATATTTTAAATATTTAAAATTGTAGGACAATTATTTGAAATTAGTCCGATCAACCATCATCATTCTTATATTTTTAAATTGGAATAACTCTGGATCGAATGGTCAGAAAGGGGTGCTGTAAAGGAATATTTAAATTGTTGAAGAGTAGAACCCGAACCTATAAGAAATTGCATATTTTTTTCCAACCCAATTCTACAGTAAATTCATCTCTATTTATTGTTAATTAATATTTCACATAGTAACTAAAAGTCGTTCATAAATTTTTATTATAATTTTAATTGGTATTATTTAATCCACTTATACTAAAGTGGATCACAAAGTTTGGAATAAGTGACACAAGAGAAAATTTGTTTGGCCAAATTCGGTTTTATTTTTCAACATACCTACCTACATTCCTTTTAAGTCCATACGAGTCGAACTATTTTCTAACTTATTTATCCCGTCCTTCGGATTTGTTTTTCAACATACCTATATTCCTTTTAAGTCCATACAACGAGTCGAACGATTTTCTAAATTATTTATCTGGACCAAAATGTAGTCCTTCGAAAGCTCTCCAAAATAGGTCAGTTTCAGCAATGAGTTCCTCATTTGAGTAAAATCGCTTACCGATGATCCATCTCATGAGGTTTGGAAACAGGTGGGGGCCAGGTCTGGCGAATACGATGGCTAAGGAACCAGTTTAACCCCGATTTCGTACAATTTTACTTGCGCAACTAACGGTGAATGGCCATTTTCTGCGATTTCAATTTTCAAACCAATAATGATGAATAATATGACCAGTTATGAATTTTTTAAGATAATCAACAAATATTACTGCATGCGTATCCCAAAATACGGATCCCATAACCTTTCCAGTCCATTGTTGGGTTTTTGGACGCTTCGGAGCACTTTCACCCGGAAAACCCCATTGTTTTGACTGATGCATGGACTCTGAAGTGTAGAAATGTATCCATGTTTCATCCATAATTATGATTCAGCGTCATCGGTGCTTGTACGGCCACAACGAAAGTCAGAAAACCACTTTTGAATCATCTTTATCGATGGTGCAGAGTCCGGATAATACTTATTTAGTTTGGCTTTCGTCTCGGTTATCGTTTTCTTGCGTAAATAATAGTGTTTAATCCGAACACGAAACTCCGATTTTTCCATTTAAAAAAAAACGCGGATGTTGGTTTTTTCTCACTGCTGTAACTTGTAAATGCGTACACCAAAAAGGCTGAAATTTTGACAAACGTATAATGCAGGATGATGTTTTTTATTAATGGTTCACATTATTGCATACTAACGCCATCTCTTAGGATTATTCCAGACTTTTTGATCCACCTAGTATATTAAATAATAATGCGAAACAACTTTAGGGTCATTAATTCGTTGCACACACAACATTCGATAATTTTTTAAGTTAATTTGATTATATATGAGACTTTATGAAATTTAATATATATATTAATAATCTAAGTGAATTTCTAGTAATTATCTGTATTAATTAAGAACTGAAGAGTTGAATATTATTCTTTTTTCAGAAAATTCGTTTGAATATAATTTGTATCGCAGGTATTGTTATACATATTTTAAATAATTTTTAAGTCAGCCCTGTTTTCG
Source organism: Symmerus nobilis (assembly GCA_027564815.1). Taxonomy (NCBI): domain Eukaryota; kingdom Metazoa; phylum Arthropoda; class Insecta; order Diptera; family Mycetophilidae; genus Symmerus; species Symmerus nobilis. The sequence continues at coordinate 1,657 of JANTOP010018749.1, read as the reverse complement.
ATGTTATCATGCTGCTTATCATTTTTCTCTAACTTTCGGTATTTTCCATATTCACTTTATTCCTCACTCACGCTTCTCCTTTTTTATTACTAGATTTTCTCTGCAGTTTGAGGAGAAGAATATGGAGTTAAAACGTCCCTCACTTATCCTTAGCATACCAGACTTCTGTAGAAAAGAATTTATTAGAAGATAACTAATTAATCTCTTTAACAAGCACTGTTAAAAATGTTTAGTTATGCCAATTCTAAATATTGGCCGTATACATAAAATTCAAATATAAGTATACAAATAATATAAATTTGCGTTGGGGTCATTGCATAATTACGTCACACTGAAAATATAGCTGTTTTTATACATCCACCTTCTCTGTCCTGCATTGTCACGCTTGGACAGAATTACCCACCCACCCTCAAGCGTGACGTAATATATGCAATGACCCCTATTTGCATGAGGATACACCAAAGTAAACATACATTATTTTTATTTTCAGGATATCGATATCAAAGCGCAGATTAAAGTATAATTACTTAATATTTTATAGCTTATGCTTATATATTCTTATTTAATAAGGAACCGTTTCCGTCCACATTTTCTGTTTAGTTTTGTGTTTTATAGTTTTCTATTCAAGTATTTGATAAATTTGTGCAAAAAATCCAAACATATATATTTCTGGCTATATGTATTAAATTCAAGTATGTTTGGACCGTTAGCATATAGTATGATTTTTTTGGCATTTAGGGGAATTGTACCCATAAAAATTTCTTATCAATTGGCTCTAAAACTACAAACCTCGCTATTTGAGGCAAATTTTTAATTATGTGCCGTTATTTCTCGTAGGTATGTCATTTCTTGAATACATTATTTTTATAATCTGAAAAATTGTGTTTTCTAACTCAAATTTTAAGTTTACCCTTTTGTCGGATTTTTCGTCCCTATTTCTATTATATATTGAACATTCATTATTCAGAAGATGTTCTTATTCTCCAATCGAATTGGTGACTTTCTTAATATCAAGCTTATATTACGAGCATTTAATTAGTTAACATCTAGTCTAATGTACCTATATACGAGCATAAGCCAATCGGGTAAATGAACTATTTATAACTAAACTAGGATTAGAACGAAGTGTCAATTTTTCTTTAAAAATTGACTTAAAACTGGCACATTCTACTGTTTCATTTAAAAATATTCTATAGAGACATTGTAAATATCTTTCTGATCCATTTTATAGCCATTGGAAACGAAGGAGTTTACACGTAAATATGAATGAGTGCTTTGAACCAACATTTTCAAAAAATATATATTTTAGATACATCTTGCACATTTTGCTTAAAAGAAAGACTGCACAAAGACTAGTAACGTATTCGAGCATATATCTATATCATTTGTTAAATTGTTTGTAAAATCGTTTACGGATTTTGCTTGGCTGATAAGAGATACTCGTATGTTCGTAACATTTCATTGAACACATGAATGCACAACTTAAAGTATTTTAAAATATCGTGTTATATTTTATACGTAGCTACAAACAAGAACAATTAGGTAGGGGCAAAAAAAAAAAGATGCCCTTTTCAATATACATTCGGATTCTTGAGCTAAAAATATTAATACGTTTCTTTTTCTTTTTCCTCTCCTCCCCCTAATTTACGAGATAGAA
>JANTOP010018738.1:0-13585 GCA_027564815.1 Symmerus nobilis | reverse complement strand
GTAGTGTTGCGAACGTGTTAAGGTCGGTTACGAGAGAATGTCTTGGTCGCATCCAAGGGAATTTTAAAATTACTATTTTCCGTAGAGTTATATATATGAATTAAATAAAACTATTAAAAGAAAATTATAATTTAAAAAAAAAAATCGTTTTTCAAGGAATAGAAAATTTTTAAATTTTCAAAATGTAATTTTTTTTTTAAATACAATATTTAAATATTTAATATTTATAAATAATAAAATAAATAAAATCAAAGAAAAGAATATTGCTTTTAGCTCGCTTTTACCGCAAAAAAAAATTATCATTGGCTATGTTTTATACGTTTACCCCAACAATTTCAAATAGCAATAAAATAAAAATAATAAAACAAAAAATATTTTTTTGAAAATAAAAAGATAAATCGCATCTCTTTGATCTGCAGCACAGAAGAATATTCAGTTTTAAGAGTGTTGAAAATTTATAAACAGACAATCCAGTGTGTGTAAAATGGAATGGAATGCATTGAATGCAAATTAAAAATAAAAATAATCTTTTTAAAAAGTAGTATTTTTTTTATATTATAATTTTATATTGTAATCGGTACGCACGAACGATGTAATGAAATTTAAATGAACAATAAAAAAATGACATTTAATTTGTACACTAAGAAAGAATTATAAAAAAATAATCATAAAAATAGATTTAATTAAATTTTGTGGTGAACTGAAATAAGAAACTCGCAGGGGAAACACCGCGAGAATTAAATTATACAACTTTGTATTGTTATTATATTTCATTCAACAAGTATAATTGATAATAAATAGAGTGACTCAAATATTGAATATAATTTCTCAAATATTATTTAATTATAATTAATTGTTGAATTAAATTTAAATAAATAATTTTGTATATCAAGTCCCCACATTAATATTAATGACTTAAATTATATTAAATTAAGTAAAGTTATAATTTTTTTTTCAATTGATAAATTTAAGTATAAATTAAAATATTTTAATTTTTAATTTATATATTTTTTTTATATAAACTGTAGATAATTAAAATTAAGTCAATGAATTTGGAATTTGATTTTTATTCCAAGAAGGAGACATTTAAATGTTGCCTTAACTAAAACTTAAATTATGCCATTTAAATCATTCCTGAATTGTCGTATATCGAATAAACTGAATATCAAATCAAATTGGACCTATGGTTTTAGGTGGACCAATGCAACTATTTTAATAATCCGGTCATAGTCTAGGTCCATCCTCTACGAGTGCTTACCTAAAAATTGGCTAGTTAATAAATTTAAAATCAAAGAAATATTGGTCCTTCCTCCTACCTAATAAACATTTTGTGCGATTTTACAGTTCCAGTCCAGGGGATTTACTTAATTTTATATGACGCAGATAATTTTACGCAATTTCCACGTTTGACTCGGCTCCCTCAAATTGATATTTACTTCAGATTCAGATTTAGTTGACACCAAGTAGGTTGAGTAGTGTTGACTTTAAAGCACTGCTTTATTTGCTGCGAATGCCCCATCTAAAGCTTTCAACGTCACTTGGCTATCTCAAGTTATAATGTTCTCAGACTACAGAATACCATTTCTTTGGTTATTGATCTGGACGAAATTCGGCTATACCCGTACCTACATTGATTTTTGAACTATCTTAAACCATCTTATTAGGATTATCTAATTTCTATCTATCGCCATTATTGTTATTTTTGCCAGGAGCCAATACATTTCGTACGTTAGTGCTTCGTTTGGTCCAGATATGCTTTCTCTAATTTAGCCTTCGATCCAAATCTCTCTATTTGATATTTTCAGTAGTAGTTTACAATTAATTATTTTTGCAACACGGCCTTATCTATTTTGTTGTAAAAGTAATATTATAAATTAAAATTGAAGAGTAGACAGTTAAGAAGTTAGAGAAAGAATAAGCTAATTATTTCAATTTTCTTCGGAAAAAAATAATTAGGCTACTTATTAATTACTTATAGAATTTAAAAATAATTTTAAGACAGTTAAAATTTATCCCAAACGTATGGACTTTTTTTATATCCTGCCCTGAATTTGAAAGAAAAAAAAATGGAAAATACCTCGTAAAGGTTTCTCTTCTAATTAATTGGAACCTTAAATGGCCAATGGTCATTATAAGTAGTTATCAAATAAAACTAATCCATTTACTTCAGCCTTCTGCTCCAAAGTTGTTACATAATTCTAGCAAAGCATTGAATTGATATTGTTGGAAACGAAATATCAAATGGTTGCGATTTGAGAGATATACTATTCTGTACTCTACGGTACTTGTAATATTTAATAATATAAAATTGAAATAAAATTATAACAAAATTGATATTATTTTTATTTATATGTTTCGTACTTCAACTAGTTTTATATGCAGTTTATCTCCTTATTGCTGATTTTTATTATAGATTTCGGCATTTAATTTAAATTAATGGTATCTGAATATGTAAATAAATATTCCTTATCTGAGAATAAAATAATTGGATTCTCAAATCTAATTTAAGAAATAAAAATTACCGATTAATCTATATTTATGCAGGTTAATTAATTTTTCTTTATTTTCTTATAACATCATAGTTTAATTTAGTTCTTTTGTTAGTTGGATTAGAACAATTTAGAATAGAACAATACTTATTTTAAATAGAAGTTTCTTACAGGATATAATTCTAAATTAGTTTTTAATTAATGTAGAAAAAAAAATTATATTATTTAAAAATCAATGAAGCAAAGTAGAAAATAATTCGTTTTATTATAAAGAATCCGTATATTAGGTGGGTATACTTAATGAAGCCAAAAGAAATTTGAAATATGTGAATGTGTATTAATTCCTGTCGAACATTTCCCAATTATCCAATTCCGGCTTTACGTTACCATTTTCCTCACTGTTTCTTAAAACTTCTCGATTTTATTTTTATTCATCCCGGTTATTATTTCTAATTTTTACCAGGGCTTTTGCCACTATTCCCCAGCTATTCCTTAATTTTAATAAGTGCAGCTACGCATCCGTTGCTGTACACTCAATAATCAGAAAGTTGCCTACAGATCGGCCGCTGAAGTGATTTTGAGATAAAGTGCTGAAAGTTGTTGCTCCGGGGTTCGGTATTTTTGTACCACGTAACCTGGTTTAGATATCGGGTAATATTCTCAGAATCTCGATAATTAAATGTATGTAGAATATTGCAGGAAGTGATCAAAGCCTTTCATAACCCCCACCCTCCCACAATAAAACTAGGGGCGCGTGGTTTCATGCGCAGAAGGCGGAGAGCACACCAGATATATCAGCAAAATCGTAAGCAATGAAAATTGCTAAATCAAATTATTTCTAATAATTTAAAATCAGTCAAATTAAAGATTTTCTGAAAAAGCTTTATAAAAGTTCCAAAAGCTCATCGAAAGCTTTTAACTAAAATATTATTTTAGGCCGTATGGAATCTAATTTTCTCCCAATAATTAAATTAAAATCAATCCGAAATATTCATTAAAAAGTTCCGTGGAAAATTAAAAACTGGAAGAAATTTTTACTTAAATTTACATGTTTAAAAATCGATTTTCTAACGTCATTGTATTTTAAAACTGTCTAAAAAGAGCTTAAAGCAACTGCCAATGCTTATTCAAAGCTTTAAAAGAAATCAAAAACTTTCGTTAAAAAACTCTATGCAAAATTAAAATCTCTACAAAAGCTTTAATGCATTGAATTCAATTGAAGACTAATTATTATTAAGGTATTCATTGTGCTTGTTTACCCTAGAAACATTCATCTATCGGCACGAAATTTTGAACAAATATGTGCTTTCAAAATGAGCTTTCGAGATTCGTGAATATGACCGATATCTGGATAGAAAATAAATTTTAAATCGTAAAAAAATTAAGTTCGAAAGTTGGAGTTTTCTTCGAGCTTACAATGGATTTGAGAAAGCTTTTATCGAATAATTGATATTTTATCTAATTTTTAGTGAATCGAAAAAAATGAGATGGCAAATTATATAAAACGACATTTTAATTTTACACTTTCGAGGAGCTTTCGAGCTTTTTTAAGCTTTATTTTGGGAAAATTTAAATTTCGTTAAACGATCATTTACTGAAAACAAAAAAACAAAAAACAGCTTTTCAAACGTAAAAAATGAATTTCAAAAGTTGAGAGCTATCGCTACGCTTTTAATAATTTGAATAAACTTTCTACGTTCTACGAAAATTCCATATTTCATCTAAATTTAATGAATCGGATAAATATTCGATTCCAAATTTATGGAATGACATTTTAATATTGAGCTTTCAATGAGCTTTCAAGATTTTTGAATCTTTGTTTGGGAAAATTTTAAATTTCGTTAAACGATCGTTATTTGGATAGAAAATAGATTTTAAAACGTGAATATAAAGTTCGAGAAATTAAGCTTCTTGAGTTTTCCAGAGCTTTTGATCGAAATTTTTAGTTTTGATATTTTTGTATTTTTTCTCAACTAATTTATAAACTTCCTGCATCACCGATCCGAAGAAAATTATCTGGAAATCGGGATCAAATGTCGCGATGTCCGATATTCAAATTTCTCGGTGCGAGCCTTAACGAAATTTTGATTCATCTTAGATAAATTTCAACTTTTCCGAAATATTTTATTTTTATATTTTTACCTAACTATCATGGCAACTTTCTGCGTTTTTACATTTTTTTCCAGGCCGAAGAAAATGGTCGGCATGCACTCGGTATTTGTACTGATGAGTAATATTCTATTGAATAAAGCAAACGCGTATGATAGAGGAATTTTTTACATTTTGTTAAGCAATCATCACCCCATTCAATAAAACCATGAAATAAAAATTCGAAATCTTGAATAAAAATTTGGATACATAAGCCCGGTTAATTTTCGAGAAAATTCAGCAAAAAACTGAGAAAATTTCGAAAAAATTTGATTAAAAATTCACTGGGTGAGCACTTTAAATTGACTGAAAGGCGGAACATTTTGATGATGATGAAAATATGAAAGCCTCAATTATCGTAGGAAATTTAAAATTAGACTTTATAAAAGTTGATAAACCTCTTAAAAATTAAGAAATTTCGTGATAATTAAAAATCAAACCATTTGTCTGACGCTGAGAACCTCAAATAATGTGCCGAGAACTGGGTTAGTGATTGAACAGTCATCGGTATACATATAAAAGACAGGATGGGGCCTCGCATATACCATCAGGTATAATTAATGTTGAGGATATCTAATTAATTAATTAGTTCAACAAATAAATAAATTAATTAAATAAAAAGAAAATATCTAATATGAGAATTGTTTTGTAATTTATATCTATACCTAGATTCCCCTGATTAGCAACCTGATTAGCAAAAAAAGGCTCCTTCATACTCACAGTTAAAAAGACAAGGTAAATTCTCAAAATATTTATTGGAAATTTGCTCTGAAAGTTTGTACAGCTTACAAAAATTGTGTAAGAAATTTGTATTGTTACAAATTCATTTGTATAATTTACAAATTTCCATTTGTAGAAATTTTTATATGTCACGATTCATTTGTTATATTTATAAATTATTTCTTCTAATTATTTCTTAATTTTTTTTTTTAAATATATGTATAAGTTAATTGATTTTAACTCCAGAATGTATTATCGATCGCTGATTAAATAATTAATTTTAAATATAAAAAAAAATCGATTTGTAATTATAGCCTTCGAGTTAAAAATCGCCTGATCTCGTTCTACAACAAAAAAAATTAATAGTTCTTAATACAATGTATCAAAATGGGCTCTATAATTAGTTATAATAATTGTACAAATTCAAACAGATGTAAATTAAATTTATTATTATTGCTATTTACTATTATTAATGTGAGGTAGGTAAGATATATTTTGTACTCGTAATTTCTATTAAATATACAATATAAACAGATTTGTTTATAATAACGAATCAAAAAAAAAAAATTCTTTTAAATTACCTCCTTTTTTGTATATTTATTTGTTTCTCTTAACGTCTTTTATGCACGCATGTACCCTACCTTCTATTTGAATAGTATCACCCATATTTTTTACGATATGAGAACGAGTTGTTTGATTCTAAATCGAGATATATGGGAGTGCGACTAATTAAATGAAAAGTTTCGTATATATATGTAATTGTAGTAAGCAAGGCCCTAAATATAATTTTCATTTTCATTACTTAAAAAACAGAGGAGAAAGGAAAAACAAAAAAAAAATAATGAACTATTATTACACATGGTGTGAGACTGCAAAGTTTAATGGGTAAGAAAAAAAAATAATAACAATTTTTATGGGACTTCATGGCGGGATCTACAACTTCTGATTAACTGTTTCTAATCAAGATCATTAGTATTTATATAGCCTATTTAATTAAACATCGACATATTTGTATCATTATCATTCATTATTATATAAAAATTTCTATATCTGGATATATGATTAGGAGGGCATCGATACCTAATAAAAAGAGAAAATGTCAAATTAAATTTTTTAAATAATATTTTTGTCTTTACAACTTCTTCATTTCAAACTCCTATATTTAAGAGTTTTTTTTTTTTTTTTATATTTTCATCGGTTTTGTCGGTATCTTAGCCTTTTATGTTTTTTTTTTTTTAAAACATTATTTTAATATTCCTATATATATTATAATATTATATGTTGTTCACCATCCAGCAGAACTGGTGTACACACGTTTATTACAAACAATATTTACATAAAAATGATTCAAACAGAAAAGTTAACACCTTTAAAGAATGAGAAAGATGAAAAAAAAAAAAATTAAACGATTTTTATCTTTTTAATATCTCATCAAAAAAATCTCATTTGACTCGGTGTTCACAATAATGTATTATATTATGGGGCCCTAAATAGGTGTATATTATTATTATTAATATTGTATTAAAAAATATTTGTTATGAATATTTTTGAATGATGTTTTTTAAAATAATAGGTAGGGTATGCGCTATATAAATGTCTCTTTCCGAAGAAATATTAGTAATAAAAAAAATATATATGTAAATTGACATTATCATCACCATCATCATCCACATCTCATATCATTATGGGCATTATAAATACCTAAAGAAATATTTATTATAATTATAATAATAAAAGAAAACATGTATACCAATCCATTTGGGCTAATTGAATGTTTCCTTAACCATTGCATTTAGTATAGTCGAGTCGTAACCTATAACATTCAGCGAAATTTAAAAAGCGACATTCATACTTATTTCTGTATATTCCTTTAAAATAATTCCAGTTCAAAATTTAAATATTTTATATTTTTCCGGGGAATTACAGATAATTTCTCGGAAAGTTACATATTTTGTCCCTTATAAAATGCTAAACAAAATTTCAGAGTTCACTTTGTTCAGAAATTTCTCTTTATAACATTTTTTTTAAATTGTTTAATATTCAATCGTCCTTAAAATTAATTTCTAATTTCTAAATCGTTCTTGAAAATAATTGAAAGACTTCGTTCTCTGAAAATTGGATTGAAAAAGTCGTTAAAAGTTTTAAAAAGAAAGAGTCACGTAAATTACGATTTAATTTTTAACAGTTGGAAAATGCTGTGGTAAATTAAATTTAGGGGGTTGTTCTTTCTTTTTTTTTTTAAAGTTTATTCAGTGAAGCCTTGGACTTAATTTCCCATAATCATTTTTTCCGATTCCATTAGAAAATTTCCCGGAAATTGAAATTTTCTGAAAGAGTGTCAGAAGTTCAATTTTTGGCCAATTTAAAATGAAATTTTCTTAAAAATTCTTCGAAAATTATTACTTAGAAGTGATTTCCCATCATTAGATTAGAAAGTTTTTGAAAAAAAAATTTCTGTTAGAAATTCGAAGAAAAATCGTTCCATTTTATTTTATTTAAGGGGGGCGATAAATGTAACCGCTTGAATTTTGACCGTTTTCCAGACGCTTATTTAAAAGGGAAGGAATAAATGAATCGTTTTTAAATTCAATAAGAATTTAAGAATCGGATTTTTATTATTTTTTTTTCAAAATGGCCGCCGAAGTAACTAATCTCCTGAGACCCTCGCGGCGAAAGGCATCAAATCGGTATATTTAGCTTCTGTTACAGTGATCTGAAATCAAAAATTTTGGTTTGAGCGTGTTCACAACACATGCATCTTCTAGTTGAACCAATAAAAAAACAGAAAAGTCAAAAAATCGTTAATTGGCACGCCTCAGAAAAAAGTTCGACTTTTCGCCCTTTTTTTCAATGGGTTTTGGGTCAAAAATGGTAATTTTTGAAAATCGGCATTTTTAAGGCTCAACTAGAAGCTAATAAAAAAAAATTAATTAAAAATTCGATTTAATTTTTTTTTTTACATGTATCGCCCCCCTTAATATTTTTATTTAATCACATAATTTGGGAGAGGACTGTACGCAGTTAAAGCATTGATAGATCACCCAGGTTATCACCTATTGAAATTTCAAATGTTTGGAAAAATTATAACAGTTTCTTATAAGTCACTGGTTTAATGATTCACCCCTTATATCGACACCTCCAAAATCAGGGGGTTGCTTTATTAAAAAGTTTGTTCCACAAAACTCACATTGGTTTATTGCTGACTCTTTGGTTTATTGCCATGGAACTAGATTTTCCGATTACCTAAGAAAATCTCTCGGAAAATTAAGTTTCCCAAAAAATTGACAAACAAATTTTGATTAAATAAAAAAATTATTTCAAAACTGTTATTTTTTTTTTAAATTTGGTTTAGTAAAAAGTTTTCCAAAACTATATAGAAATAATTTGCCATTTTCAGATAATAAATTAAAAAAAAAAATTCTATCGAAATTCATTGATTTTTCTTTAAGTCAAATTTGATTGGGATTTAAACCAGTGGCGGGCAGTTAACATCTCTATAACGTATATGCAGACTTTTATAATCCCTTAACAAAATGTTACAGCTCCAATTATATTCGTCTGCTTTATTTCAGTGAATATTACTCAGTGCTATTACTAGAGTGCTTGCCGAATATCTTCTTCAACCGGAAAAAATGCAAAGACGCCCATAGTTGCAAAAATTAAATATTTCAGAAAAAGTTAAATGTATCTAATTGTAAAGAAAATCAAAAATTCGTAAAGGCGACATTTGATCCGGATATCCCGATAATTCTTTTCAGATCCAAAAAAAATCTAATGTAGCAGAAGGTTTATAAATCAGTTGAGGAAAATAAAGAAATACCAAAACTGAACTTTACGTGCAAAAGCTCTGCAAAAACTTATAAGCTCCCAGAAAGCTTTACTTTCGTGATCAAAATCTATTTTCTATCCAAATACATGGGATCCATGTATGGGATCAATATACTTACACCAACTTCGTTTAGTTTATCATTTTGGGCAAAAGTTTGTTGAAGTTGATGAGTGGTGAACCATTCAAGCACGAAAATAATTTAAGATTATGTTTTTTTATTTTTTGCCAGACTTTTTACGAACTTCTTTCCATTAACTTTTTATTTTTACTTTTCTCTGCCGCGCACTGTCTTACCTTTCTGAGACAAGAAAGAAGTATTTATAGGAAAAAAATCGGTAATAATAAGGTTACCTAAAGTTTTATCTAAGTATATTTTAGGGCATTTTCCGGTCTTAAATAACTTCTCCTGATTTCGATCGATTTTCTGGAACTTTTCTGAATTTTTCAACGAATTTTCATGGCTTCTCTCTGGCAGGTGGAGATTTTAACTAAATTTGATCGTCTGTTTCGATTTCTACTAATATTCCCAATTTCCAAGACTTTTTTCAATTATATTGCTACTTCCTAGAATTATTTCGCTCAATATGGGATGGCTAAGCCTAGATATCTCAAATTTTACATGCTGTGATTTAATATGTTTTATCGTTAATTAAGGAGTTCTCTACTAGATTTAGCAGCATAAAGGAAGTTAAATCGTCCCTTAAGTGTATCCTTCTTTTACATATACATTTATTTAACTCGATATGACCGATGTCCATCGGCGTGTACTCTTAGACCCAATTATTTACGAGATGGGATGGGATTGGACAAAACTGTAGGGAAAATTCAGAAGAAGTTGGGAAGAGCCATGAAAATATTAGTAAAAATCAGAAAAAAGTTCGTGAATGTGATCAGAAATGGTCCAGAAACGAATAAAAGAATTGATCGAATGTCGGGTAAAATTCAAAAAAATTAAAGAAACAGTTGGGAAAACTGAAAGGTGGGAGAATTCGGTAAGGGTAGGAATAGTCATAGAAAAGTCGGGAAAAATCAGAAAATATAAGGAAAAAATCAAAGGATGATTAGGACATTTTAAAATAGTCGACAAGTCTACAATAATGGAACTCTTCCGTACTTTGCTCGACATTCAGATTTATCTCAAATTGTTTCCGACTTTTTTAGACTCTTTTAGACTTTTTCTGATTTACCTAAATATTTTCCAACCATTTTCCTGATTTATTCTAAGTTTATACAACCACTCTGGCTTTCAGAGATGTTGGCCTGCAAATAACTACAATAAAATCTGCCACAATATTTTATGAATTAAAAATGGGAAAATTCATGCAGATTAGTAAACTTAGTAATGAGTAACTTTTATAAGCAAAAGATTGCTTTATCTTCGGACGCCCACATGCTCAATGAATATGAAACATCGCATGGGAAATTTCCTTCCAATAAAAGACTAAAACCTAAAATTGACGAAGAGAGAGAACCGGTTGATACCGGCATTGAGTCATAAAAAAATAAATGCCAGGAAAATTTAGTCCCATGTCCAACTTCCAGATAGAAATTGTGGAGTACGTCAGATTCATCATTCTGATCTGTACCTACTTGTTATGAAGAGAGTAATCCATAACCGGTTAAGAGAAAGCACATGAGCAGCTCCACTGAAATGTAATATTCCAGTGACGAAAAGAAGTTAAATTTTGATGGTCCCGACAGGTGGTAAATCGGATCCTGCTTCCCATCAAAATGCACAACTTATTTTGTAAATTCCTACAATTGAACTAAATAAATTATAATTTAATAATTAAAAATTTGTTTACAAAGAATTAGCCACCGAGAAATAGTATATCCACGCTACGATTATATTTCCTCTACAACCGAGTCGAATATCGACGTGCTTCTCATTTAATTTCACCGACTGTATCTATAGTTAAGAACATTGGTATTATGTATATTTCAATAAAATGATTAAATAAAGTTGTATAAATTATTTAAATGTGAAACTTACACGTATAATCTGCCGTAATAATCATAAAAATAAAATTATATGCATTTAGGTATCTTTTGGGAAAAGAAAATTTACGGTAATCCTTTTCTTTTATACCAAAATGTGTATAAGGCATGAGTTTCTTGACCTAAATTCAAATTATCTATGTAACTGTATGTAATGTAGGATGACTATATGGTCCGCTAAGCCTTAGCGGGAATCGGTAATAGTGTTAGTTCGAAAACCGTGTCGCGTCACGCCAGTCTGCATGTTTGTCTAGTTTTCCTTTTCCTAGTAATATTAATTAGCCCGTTCTCTGATAATTTTTCGCAGATATTCGGAGATTAAGCACATTCAAACTAACTTTAATGTTTCATGTCCTTAAACTTAGAGAAATTTCTTTTTAAAAATAATTGATTTTATATGGAATTTTTCGACTTCTTTGAACATTTGCAAAATTTCGTTGACAGTCTCGAAGAAAAACTGAAGCCACAGAAAATTTTCTCTTTTCTGAAGAGAAGCCACTCTCCAGAAAAGTAATCTGGGTAGATTTTATGAAAAACGATACTGTATCCTCGCATCACCTTAATACCCTACAAATAGTTTTGACAAAACTACAAAAGGAATAAGAATACTTGCTCAAACTGCAAAAATGGCTGAATATTAGGAGATTCAAATTAAAAAAAAAAATCATGTGGAATTTCTGGGAATCTAGGAAAGCAGAAATAAATCGCTAAAATATCAGGCGAATTCGGATAAAATCAGGAGAAGGGGAATTGCGGAGAAGCAGAAAATACGGTTAAATGATCGGCACAGCAGCTATAGCATCTGAATAACGTTTCTGGACCTATATTTACTAAGAATCAACTAAATCAGATCCTTTATTTTCGCCAAGGTTGTTCATTAATGGTATTCGTGGAACGGAGATTGATGAATCCAGCTTACTCGTCAAGTTGTCCTTCTTTTCCGATTCAAGAATGATACCTGCTTCTGCAAAAACAGCGATTTTGCAACACATAAATAAGAGAATTATGAATAACAAACAAATGGCAATAATATTTAATTATTTCTAAAATTCATTTATTAATTTTAAATTCATTAATTCTGATAGTTGATTGATCTACCAGCATAATATGACTCAGAAATTGATCATTCAACTGAGATACTAAGAAACATATAATTCTTATAATTAACATTTGATGTGAAAACATGCATTTAAAATAAAAAATTTCTACAAAGGGACTTATCAATTAAGAAAATTAGTATAATTAAATATAAATGTATATGCAATTATCACTTATTTAATAAAAAAAAGAATATCTAATTAACATAAAGCACTATATGTACAGAAATACATGTAGTACAATGTCATAAGCGTAACACGTAACGTAATATGCATAATATCTTCAAATGCCGGTTATTTAGATTTTTTATTTAATTTATAAATTCATGTAGGTTGAATTGGAATTTTTTTTTCTTTGTTTATTTTGTTAATAAATAAAATGTAAAATAAATATAATAACCAACAATGGCAGCGGATCTCGATACCATATTTATAGATTTTATGTCAAATGTGATGGTTTAGTTAGATTAAGTCTTTGTTTTCTAAATTAATTGTGCAACCTTTAACAATTTAACCCTTATTTTATTATCAAGGATTTAATTAAATCATTTTATTTTGAAGTTATATATAGTATCGAGTACCGGAAAGTCGTCCTACTTGCATTAAAGGGTTAACAACCGTTATTAATTATCGTAGGTTTTTCTATATTATTAATGTAATTAATTTAAATTATTTAATTTTAATAATAAATAGAACAAAACTCTATTGATTCCTATAATATTATTGGCGATATAACGGAAATGAAAATGATGTGCCAAATGTACATACTAATCAAGTAAATGATGAACAATTCGAATTAAAATGTGATCGATGACGATAAATTTAATTGGCAATATAATAAATCAAGTGATGGGAAAAATGATTATAATATTTTACGATTAAGTTACTGGGGTGCCACCCAATTGTGCGGGGATATATAGTGACCAGAGGAAGCGGAAACTAACTTCATAAATCAGAAATGTTTGCTATATTTCTGTTATTTATGTTACTTGACAGGACGCTGGGCAGTTGGTGGTAAGTAATTTTTAAACTTATTAAAATTTGATTTTATTCATTTTTGAAAATCTTGCTTGATCAGCATAAGTAAGAACATTCTCAGGATGGGGAAACAATAAAAACTATATTATCAGGAATTGACGAAATTTACTGATCGTTTTTTTTTTTCGATTTTTATAAAATTTTCGAATCTTCAATAATTTTGATAGAATTTCCCAAAATTGAAGTCATTTTTGAATTACAGGAATATCTTAGGTTTTTTCTAATGTTGCTGGTGAAGGGGAAGGGGGAGGGAGTGGGTGGGAGGG
>JANTOP010018727.1:0-13585 GCA_027564815.1 Symmerus nobilis | reverse complement strand
TTTATGTGTACCAGACAGGGGCCTATGATTTTTACAGGTGTACCCTTTAAAAAGTTAGGATTTTTTTGTATAAGCTGGATATCTCTGATCGAAGTATCAACCGAAAAAATATATTCCGAAAACGGTTAATTTCAAAAAATATTTTTTAACAACATCTCTTCGTTAATCGAGGGGTTCCCCTGACCTTGGTCACCTAAGTTTTCCCCTATTTCAATACATTTCTAAAATTTAAAATATTTATTAATTCTGGCATTGTTAGCCCAAATATGATAAAATTTGGAAGATAATATTTGTGTTTAATAACTTTTGAAGTTTGAAAACAGAAATTGCGCGGAACTTTGCCGGTTATACTTGTATGTTGCTATTTTTACTTTATTTTTTAAGAAATTAGAATAAGAAATATTTACATCACAAAAATATACATAATAAATTTATAATTATTCTCTATGATTTTTATTCATTTTTTTTATTTAAAATAGTCAGCGTCATTTGAATAAGTTCACCTGGAAAATAGGAAAATATAAAATATAAATAATTAAATATAAATAAATAAAGTTGGAGATTGGTTCCAAGTTTTCTATACTTCATCACCAGATCCCATCCGATTAATTTCATTTTTCCGGATTGTTGTTTTACGTCTTCGATAATTCCTTAGAAACAGGTGGGTGAACTATTTCCTATGAAACCGAGTTTAATAAAATTTATTATTTAATATAAATTGCCGCATGCCGCGAGCGGGAATACTTCAGCAGTTAGGAGAAAAAATTATATTTTATTATTTATTTACTAATGTTTTGTATACATGGCATCCTTCACTTTAAATCGTCAAAAAATGAGGAGAGGAACTAGCGTATGGTCTTGCAGTAAATCCTTTTACCATCCGTGATGAGAAGTTTCTCAAGGAAAACAATACCCATTGATGTTCTAATAGATTAATAAATTTATAAATAATTATAGGCATTTGTCTAGTCTAGGAAATATGGTCATGATCTCATAGTTAAATTTTAGGATTTATGAATGAAGTACCGTATATATGCAATTTTCTGGGATAAAGGGATCATTCATAGAATCTAAATCACCCGTCATTTTATTGTTAAAAATGTTGACAGATTTTTGCTATATTTTTTTTTAGTTACACCAACATATTCGGGTAACGGAAAACCTGACAACCAAATGACATGAATTGATCAGTTGGATTTGAATTATTTTTTTTCTCCTCTGGTTCAATTCTTTAAGTTTATTTATCCGTTCCACCTACTCTCGGGGGTTAGATATAACCCCTAGCGATGAAATCAACCCTCAGACATTATTTTATATTGTATATGATGGGATAGATACATAGATATATATGGGACACCCTTAAATTCAACCACCAAACATTATATAAATAATATTATATGTCATATTAACATCATCACCATCATCATTATTATATTAACTCTCATCATTTTTTATATATTTTATTTATTTCTATCTTTACCGTATTATTTCGGTTCTATATCGACGAGGGGGTTGAGTCGCGATATTTATTTTCGATATGGGAAGGGTACTGATGGTTTACGAGTCGACGAAGAAAACGGAATAAAAATCACGGTGTATAAATATAAACGTCTCTTTATTTTTCCAGACCCCACATGCCATGAAATGGGAGCAACGATGGGTATTTTGATCTCGAACTGATGTTTTTTTTGCCCTTATATAAGGTACCCCAACATCACCCACATCACTTTATTTTTACTTCAAGATATCGAAGAGTATAGGTGGGATATTGGACGATATTGCAACAGTAATAACTGCAGCGGTCCCCTAACTTATCTGACTTCAAGAGAAAATCAGAGAGTTGTTTCGTTGGGAGCCGACTGTAGTCGATTATGAAACTAATCACTATCAAGGATGATACACGGGAATTAAATTTTGTATGAGAATGCGCATGCAATCAAAAATTTTCCACCCCCTATCTGTAATACATACTTAGGTATATAAGGGATGTCCTCATGGGGATTGTGTATGAATGTATACAGGCTTTAAAAGTAAATAAGATTATTTTTATACGCCGACATCATCGACAACTCTATTCAGAGTAGATCCCATCCCACCCCCCAACTTCATCTGTTCTAGAAATGTTGGTTGAGGAAAAAAAACGGGTGATCCAAAAATTGTTGATATTTCACAGGAGATTAGGAACCGTTTCTATTCCCATTCTTTTCCACTTGGAAAGTGTGAGTATTAAAATATTTGAACAATTATTGTTGGAGGGTGAACTGAAATCCCTCTAACCGCCCGTCCTCAGCAGTACAACCCAGTAATTTGTTGCTTTTCTGTCAATCAGTGAATTGGGAGTTGTCGGTTTTGAAAATGATTTTCTGTCCTATTTATCGTCTCGAAATTATACGAGTAATATTGGTCGGACGGGGGGAGAGAGGGATGAAAATAAGGCGGTTAGTCGATATATTGTTTCGTGAAACATTGGAATGGGGATGACTTTAAAAACTAGAAACATGATAAACAAATAGATTAGGTCGTCTTTTCTTTAACCCATGATTTTCTGATCAGACAACAACAGAAGATGTTACTTACTTTTATCTTACAAAAATTACCGGAGGTCAGTCTATACCCCTGTTTACCACGCCATATACCCATTTTACCCAAATTGCTATATGTTACACGCTAAAAAAAGCTTCGTTGGTAATCACTGGTCTATACAATTAATAATCTCGAACGCAAGTCCTATTTCCAGAGGAACGTTTCAGCAGGAAATCTCCACCATCCAAACATGTAAGGTATCGAATTTCATATCCAAACATCCAATTTTCCGTCTATCGATGTGTAATAGAAATCCGTATACCGATGAGATTGTTCGGGGGTGAGGTTATATACTCCGTTGTTATATAAGAAATTGGTCGGAGATGAGGCGGAATATGGATCGGTTATATCCATTCGAAGGTAGATAGAATAGATATCATCACCTTATATCTTTTGGAGCCAGATATAAATCTCTAGAACGGTTGGGCTGGGTACCGGTTTCGTTTAAAGGAATAGAGATAAAAGGAACGATCAACACACAAACCACATATAGGAATGCATTCAGAAAATCTGTGAATAGGAAAACAGGAACGAGCTGTGGCTATCTGATCTAATATTCGGCCCACATAATTATTCTTGTTAAGTTACAAGTTCTTTATGTGGTAGTTAGTCCTTTTTTGTTCTAAGGTAGCTGAAACAAATCCTAAAGAGTTTGAGGTTTTTTTTTTATAAGAAAATTCAAGACAATAGAGATGAAATGTTAAAATGGGATAGAATTTGGGGTTGGGGGGAGGTTGAATTATTTTATGTTTTCGCGAGGTTTACCTTCCCAAATGTTTTCTCTTTCCCTGCCGTACGAGAAGCTTTATTCCGAAAAATAAACCCCCCCTCCGGTTCAGTTGTAACAATTTTGTCGATATCTATGTTGAATTGAAGGGATGGGGAAACAGTTTGTGGAGAAGGTTTTATATACATTGAAAGCCGATTTCTGTATGGGGATGAATTTCGGGGGTTAACATTTTCTTTGTGTTTGGTATATGGGTGTTGATGATTGGTTTTTTTTTGTCGGTTCGGTTCGGTTTGTTGATGAAACCGACATCGAATGGAACATTATGATACAGTCACAGCTATACATCCAACCAAACCGAATTAAACGTCTCTTTGTCTCTATATCGATGCCCACATACCACATCAAATGGTTAAAAAACATTAAAGAGGAACTAAAGTTAGGGTCGAAACGGGAGGATTGGGTAACTTTAAATATCGTTTAGGAGAGGAGGTGTTGATCTGATGGTAAATGGGTCAACAAATGGAATCCGATCGGAACTGAGGAATTCAATTGATTCCAATATGTCTTAATATGCGCATTAGGGTTGGTCGATTTTAATAGTGCAATCGGACTGAAATTTACTGCACTCGTTTTTAGAATCCGATCATCGAGAGGACATAAATTTTCGACCCATCCTAATTCGCATAGCCTAATCATAAACAGCACTATTTTTTCCTCTTCTCAAAAGTTTTCCGGTTTTTTTATCCCGTCTATTTGTAAAACTTTTCTTTGAGAAATAAAACGTATAAAATAGAAAATTTTCCTCTAGTAATAAAAAATGAGGAAAAACTTAAAGGAAAACTTTGACCAACTTTTTTTTTATTTTATTTTTTTCTTCCATTCTTTGTTTTATGACAGAAAATAGAGAATAAACTCGAAAATTGACAAACAGAATTATAAATAATAAATTTCGGTCCCCCAGGGAAAACGTTGGGTTCATACCGGAAAAACTTTGTTTGAAATTGGAGGTTAAATAGAGGAAAATGATAAATCCCCAACCAGATGGGAAACATTGCCAGTCTTTTACGTCAAGGTCGCAAAATAAAAATTCGGACTCAAGAAATAGACTGTTAAGATACCGTTCCCCAATAAGAATCATCACTTTTCTGGTCTGGTTTAATAATTCTTTATTTTTTTAAATTTTTATTAACAGAGCCTTATCAAGCGTACCTAGAAGACATACAACGTATTTCAGTCAAACTGAATATCGGGTGCATGAATTAAATAAAAGATTACAGCAACGAACAGAGGTAAGTCCCCCACCCTTCGAAGAATACTTTTTTTTATATTAATATTTCCCGTCTATATTCTAAAGCAGGATAGTGACAATTGTTGGTGGGATGCATTTGCAACAGAATTTTTTGAAGATGATGCAACGTTAACGCTTACATTTTGCCTAGAAGATGGCCCTAAACGATATAGTAAGTTAATTCTAATTTTATTTTTCTGGGTGACCTACAAAAAAAAATTAATTACTTGACCAATTTGACCCAAAAAAAGAAATTTGTGACATTTCAGCTAATTTTTTTATTTAAAAAAAATATTTTAATTCAAATCAATTTCGCGTTAATAATTGTTTATATTTTTTTTTCTGCTTGCCGCATTCACAAATTTCCAAGACATTTTTTTTTTAATAATTGGCAATATGGATCATTATAATTTAATGAATGAAAATAATGAGGCTGGTGGCATGTAAAGAATTCGATGGTTTAAGTTGCGCGAGAATTCATGTTCGATATTTTGAAGGTTCAAAGTGGTAATAAATCGGGTTTATTTTCGTTAATAAAGTTTTGTTAAATAACAAAACCTAAATTTAGAGCTCGAAATGGAAGGGATTTCTCTTCTAACTAAAAACATATTTTTGATGAAATTTTTTCTGTTGTTACGTTTTGATCTTGATGCGATCCGCATCATATAATCCATCATGATCAACACACATACAAAAATCATGATCATCCAAAAAGAACAGACAAAAGGCATGCATAAAGCCAACAACAAATGAGATACCGTTTCGGAAGAACGGTATGTTGTATGTAGACAATTGGGATGCTTAAGAGGCTTAAGTATTTAATTTTTTTTTATTATTATTATTCTTGTAATTGATATTTCTTAAGAATCCAATCTCTAGATAGAATGAAGTCGTGAAACGAATCGTTCATATTTTGACCTGTGCCAAGGTACATCAGCCAAATAAATAATTTGATAGCACACCCGGTATAATTAACCGGATGAACCAATTTTCGAAATCAAATATGTGTGACTTATCGAGTTGACGAAAAATAATCCCACACCTGCCCTACTTGACCTTTTCCCATCAAATATTTGTCATATGATTTCTTTGATTTTAATATCCGGTTGAAATGTGTGGTAATTAGGCATAATTCTAGTAATAACTGCTTCTATAATATTCAACAGAATTAAAGCCAATTGTCTATGTTGTCGAATAGATGCAGCGCATATTTTTAAAATCCTGCCAAAAATCGACTTGTTAAAAACCAATAAATTCGATCGATTATCGTTTAGAGATTTTTCTAAGAATTTCTAAGGAAAAAATTTGTTCAATAAATTAGTTATCCAAAGACCCCAAAATGATTCCAAATAATTAACTAATTGATTTCGCTTTTTGAAAAAATCAACCCTTGGTTTGAAAATAAAATAATTTTTTTTTGTCAAAAAAATATCGAGGGCAGAGACCTTCGATTTTATAGAAATTTTCTGACAGTCTGGTGGAAAATTTCTATGGGAACCGGAAAAGATGATGATATGTAATTTTAACTAAGGGTACATAAGGGAAATTGTAGAACAATCTTTGTAAAAATATTAACCCCTGATTTTAGAGGGGTTGATATAAAAAAACAGCAAGTAAATAGGGTCTTTTCATCCAATTCACCGGAATTCCCCGGAAAAGATTTTATTTTAAAATTTGGACGTGGATTCATATAGGAGATGATTTAGGAGATCTTTTAGCATCTTAAGGTTAATGGGTCCCCTTCCAACATTTATTTTTAAATTTCCGTCGAAATTCGACTTGTGAAAAAGTGAATAAATTCGATCGATTTTTGCTAAGAATCTCTAAGATATTTTTTTTTGAAAAATGGCTCATCCAATGACGCCAAAATATTTCTAAATAATTAACAAAGAGATTTTGGTAAAAAAAATTTTCAAAAAATCAAAAAAAAATTTTTTTTTGATAAAAATCAATTTTATAGAATTTTTTTGACATTCTTCCGAAAATCTCTAAATTTCGGGATTTTTTTAAGGAATTCAAAAATCGTGTTATGTAATATTATGCCCAAGGTTCCCAATGAGGAACTTGTAGCACAAATTCCAAAATATTAACGCCCTGTTTTTAAGGGGTTGATATAAATAAGAACAGCAGATAAATGGGGTCTTTTGAAGAAGAGATTTGCCTAGGATTTTCCGGAAAAATTATATTTTAAAATTTGGGAGTGGATTCATATAATGATTTAGGTAATCTATCAATACTTTAAGTTCAGGGGCTCCCCTCACAACTTATATTTTTGAAATCTGCCATAAAATCGAATTACGAGAAATTCAATAAAATCGATCGATTTTTGGTTCAATTATTCCGGAGAATTTTTGGGAAAAAAAATTTTCAAAAAACGTTCTAATCTAATTACGGGAATTTATTCTGAAATGCTTTCCGAAAAGGTTTCGTTATGAAATATTTTCCCTCATCCTCTTATCGATTTTTTTCCAAGTTGTGAAGAAAAACTGAATTTTCCAAACATTTTCTTCGCTACGGGTAAAATGTAATGACGTAGAATTCATCCTAAATAAATAATTAACAAACCGATTTCTCATAATTTTAATTAAATTAACCCCCGAATTTTGGTGGATGTTTTTCTGGGACGTAGTCATTAAATTGCAAATTTTCAGAGAAATATCTATGATTTCCTGGAAAACTGAAAACTTAATATTTTAAGTTACAATCGATTTAGGGGATGACTTACTCGATCTTATGATATAAATATTTCAGGGGTTCATCGAAGGCTTGTAGTAATAAATAAGGTAGGCTTGTGGGACTGTATTATTTGTTCCTTATTGTTGCTCAACTTTTATAATCATTGCAGAGCGCTTTTAATTTATTTCTAAGTAATCAGAATCGATAGTAAATTTTACTATATGCCGATCCGATCTCTGTCTTTAAAATTTTCTTTTGTGGCATGAATCTGACATTGATACCTGAAATGGGAGTAAATTTCTAAGAAATCGTCAATAGAAAAATTGATATCGCCAATGATCTCAGTATTCCAGAATTTTATAATATTCAGACTTATGTTCCGCTTGAACCATTTTCTCGGTAATTCTTACACGTTATAGCATGTCATTTTGTCTGTAAATACAAGTTGGGGACATGTTAAGGATAAACCCTGATTATTTTGCCGTTGGGAGTAATCGGATAACAACCAGTCAACCCTATAAATTTACACTCGGTCATTAAATATGTTTTTTTCGGCAGCAATCATACCTATTGATTAGTAAGATAAGGCGTGCTAAAAGCAATATATAAGATGTTATCCTAATGGAAAGAAACTATATAATTTAACTTAAGTCGTTTTCCCTCTGTATGTCACTGATTTAATTCATCCTATTTAAGATGTTAATTGATTCTATCCGATTCAAGTTGTAATCAGGGGGCTATAAATTAGTGGAAAATATTCATAAATCGATTGATTTATTATCTGTCAGAAATAAAGGAGATCAATGGCAGTGATTCTGATAAACAATAGTGACCAGTCAGTCATCAGTGTAACAGAAACCATTACTTTTAATCCGATTTATGTTCGGATTTTTATTATTTATTATGTGTTAATTATATTATGTCTTTTGAACAGTTGTTATTCTTAAATACTATCCGTACCTGATTATCGGCACTTTTTATTTTTAATTATCATTTATATTGCCTTCCGACCCGACACAAGAATCCTCTGAAATTGGACTTTAATATTTATGTCATAAAAATAAATATAAAAATAATTAATTAAGAACAGATTTGTATTTAAATATTTTAAATAAAATACATATTTAAAGAATTAACGATAACGAGTTAATAAAATTCTATTAATTGAATTTAATGAAGTACTTAGAAGAGGAGAGAATATTCCTTACAGGGAATGGCCTATTTCCCATCAATTTACCCGGTGTTTGGGGATGATTTTATGGATTGTTCCCTCTTCTTTTCGTTTATATCTTAAAATTAAACAGCTCATCATTGTCACAATAAAATCGCGCTCCTCATGCTTCTCTGGCCAACCGTCTAAAATTATGGAAATGACGTCTGACATTCTTCGTTATTTTGGGAGGAGGATGGAAACCGAAAGAAGAAAAGATGATTTTTTTCTTGATAAATAATTTTGATTTGAAATTATAGGAAAAATGTGCACAGCCATGCTTATATGTTTGTAACATACTTTTTTTCTCTTCTCCCGAATACAGCGATAGGCAGAACATTGATCCCGCGATACTTTCGTAGCATATTTGAGGGCGGTGTAACCGAGCTTTACTTTCACATGAAGCATACAAAGGAATCATTTCACAACACATCAATAACATTAGACTGTGACCAATGTACGATGGTAACGCATCATGGGAAACCGATGTTTACAAAAGTGAGTTGTCAAATTAACCATTGATTAGGAAATTCCTTAATTTTCAATTATTTTGAATTGTAGGTCTGTACGGAAGGACGATTAATATTAGAATTTATGTACGATGATTATATGCGAATAAAATCATGGCATATGGCTGTGCGTGCACATCGGGAATTAATACCACGTTCGGTGGTCGGTATACATACGCATACCGCCCAACCGGATCCAAATATGTTGGAGCAGCTAGCGAAAAATATAACTCGGCAAGGCATCACAAGTTCAACGTTAAATTATCTACGCGTGAGTTTTGAAACGAGTAACGTTTGTGTGAATGCGTTTCAATGAAAATGAATGAATGAATGTTTGTATAATTGTTCAAAATAAATACTGAAATTCTTCGTTTCACCATTTTTCAGTTATGTGTTATATTAGAACCAATGCAAGAGTTAATGTCCAGGCACAAGGCGTACGCGTTGAGTCCAAGGGATTGCCTGAAAACGACGTTGTTTCAGAAGTGGCAGCGCATGGTCGCACCGCCGGGTAAGCGAGGTACTTTTTTTGTGTTTACACGAAACGTAACCAAAAAAAATTTAGAGTTTATTCTTTCATTAAAAATGTATGGTTTCGTTAATTTTTAATTTCTCAATTCGCTACCTTGAATTTGATGTTTAATATTAAATTTAAAAGTAAAAGAAATAATCCTCTGTTTCATTTTGGGTTTTGCTAGATGCGCAAAGGCCAGCAAACAAACGGCGGAAAAGGAAAGGATCGAGTTCCGGGGGTGGAGCGAATAGCGCGCCGCCAGTCACAAGTAAAAAAAGATCGCCCGGACCAAATTTTTCCCTAGCATCGCAGGTAGTAGTGCTATTATACCAATTTTAATCGTCGTTATAATTTTGATTTATTATTTTCCCCTGGGCCGTCGATTTCTTAACTAATAAATTTATTTGTATTCTTCCTTGTAGGATGTAATGGTTGTCGGTGAACCATCGTTAATGGGTGGCGAATTTGGTGATGAGGACGAACGCCTTATAACCCGATTAGAGAATACCCAGTATGATGCGGCCAATTCACTGGATCATCATGACAATCATGGTGGATTTGGTCATGCTGATTCACCGATGACCGGACCAAATTCATGGAATGTTGATCGGACAGGTGGTGGCCCCGGACCCGGTGGCGGTGGTGGTCCTGGGGGACCAGGTGGTGGACCTGGTGGTGGACCCGGTCCCGGTAACACACCCAATCAGGATTCGGATAAGAAAAGTCCGGCGGTGTCACAGTGACCGACACCAAAATATTATTAATTCGGGGACGAGAACGTAGGAGCTACGATTTTCAAGAATAAATAAAATAAAATAAATCCGAATTGAGAGAAATTGATAAATTTAAAATACAACTTGCCACCCTATCGCAATCTTTACACCAGTAACGTCGAGAAATGTGACAGTTTATTGACAGTGGACCCAAAGGTGAACGAAATGAGAACCCATTTTTATTAAGTGTTGTGACCACATTTGTACAGCAAATTTTTTAACAGATAAGAAATGGTTTTTTTCGGGGGAAGAAAACTCTTAACGTAAGAAATTGTAGTAAATAATATTTAGCAATAACGAAATATTATAAAAGAAATATTTAATATAATTTATTTAATGAGAAATGAATGAAATGAAATTAAATTAAATTTCTATGACGTATAACTCGACGGTATAATTCATTCAGTAAGAGAATTATAAGTAGACAGAAAATAATGTCGAAATAATTTTTTTCGGAAGAATCCTAATACAAGTATAATCCTAGAAACATCTAACAATGAGTACTAGATAAAATTTAATTGGCCTACGATCAAATGAGTTTATGAATGTTAATTCTCTATTCGCAATAATCAAATAATAAATTTAAATTCCCATAAATGATACAGCCTTGATTCAGAACCAGCAACTGTCTAAATTTTTAATTTGTTCACTCCAATTATTTTTTTTTTAATCCCAATTTCATTGACGTTATGAACAAGGCTGTAGAGTAGAAATTGTTTGCTTTTAATGGAAGGGAGATAGTGTTTAATCTAGGCAATATTTCTTATAAATAAAACAGTATACTAGTTGAATTTTAATTTAAATAAGAAACACGTAAAGAAATGTCAGTATTTTCTTGATTAAAATGAACAAGGATCAATTCAAACATTTATTGCCGTTTATTTTTTAAGCTAACTCCAAACTTCCAATTGTCGGATTGGCTAGCAAAAAAAATCTCAATGACTTTTCCGAAGATCGGAACATATATATTTACCTTCCTAATTGGGAGGCCCATATTAAAATTGGCTAAATAAATATTTAATAAATAAAATAAAAATCAAATGAAAATTAATTAAATTTTTAAAAAAGAATGGAAAACGACAAACAATTTGAAATATATAATTAAAGTAATTAAATTAAAAAATAGGTTATTTAGTAATTCTATTATATAAAATTATGTATATTGTACATCCATACTTAAGTAAATTAATTAAATTAAAAATGGAAAAGAAGAAAAATCGGGATAAAAATATTTAAAAAAAAGAGAAAATAAGAAAGGAATTTTTTGTGGCTTTCTGACGTTTCAGATGGAATTGATTAATTTTTTCTATCATTTCTTACTTAATACTGATTAAATGGAATTTTTAAATAAAATAATTAATGAATTAAATTATTAAATTAGCATTTATAAATTCTGGTAAACAAACACTGATACAAACATTTTAACATTAACAACAAAAAGTAATAAGATTTATTGAGAAAAGTTCCTAATAATTTTAAGTTGATTTGAAAGTTTAATTTAAATTTTTTTATTTTTAAAAAATAAGATGATGGGGAGAATGGCATATAACACCAGAGAATTTTTATTTCAATTAATTTTTAATTGTTTGCATATCAAAAAGAATGTATTAAGTATACATTTTAATGCGAATTCGAAACCTAGAAAAATTAACTTAATGGCCAACCACCGAGCAGCACACAAACAAACCAGAAATTCCTTTAAATACTTAAGATAATTTTTAATATTATAATTAATTTAAATAGAAGATAAGCAAATTTTATTTTTTCATTAAATTTTAAAATTTTGTTTGTGTTGTTTAAAATAGGAAAATTAGTAAATTGTCATTAATTCCAATCAGAGAATGGGCAACATGCATTTATATATTATTCGAATAATGAATTTGTGTTATTGTAAATGATAATTTAATTTTTTAAATTACTAATTTTAAATTTTAAATTGTTAAATGAAAAGCAATGAAATTGTACTACCCGTCTCTGATTCCAGTTACCAAAACATGAAATAAACGATTTCGGAACCAACCGCCCAATTATCCAGAAATAAACAAAATAATTAAAACAAAAACGTCACTAAGCCACGGAAATTAAATAAATAATATTAATTTAAAATTAATTTAATGTAAAAATTAAATTAAAATTCGAATTGAATAAAATAAAATAAAATAAATAATTCCCGGTTAAATGAGCAGAAAAATTCACATCACAAACCAATTTATTATTTTTATCTTATTTTAATTATAGAATTTCTTGTACAGATTTAAAAAGTTTAATTATGATTATAATTATTTTGTAAATAAATTTTATTATATTAATAATTTAATTACAAGAATACATAAACTTAAGTATATAAAAAATTATTTAAAAATCCAACTTCGATGTATAAAATAAAATCAATTCTTATTAAAAGAAATTTTCTTTAAAGATTTTTATTTAATTAAAGAGAAAATCCAAACAAAAAAAAATAATGAATTAAAATTAAAATTTGTAATTTAATATAATAAATTTAAATTAAAAGAAAAAATAAGAGAGAAATAAATAATAAAACCAGCATATTTGTTTAATGAATTAATTAACAAAAATCGCTCGATGAAATTCGTTTTAATTAAATTGTAATAATTCGATGTCGGATGCAACCCATGAAAATCTTTAAAGAAAACAGATTTGAACAAAAACATTTTATTGTAAAATTTAAATTAATTAATTACAAAAAATTATAAAAAAAATAAAAAAAAACAAATCCAGGAACAAGAAAAAAAAAAGAAAATAATAAAAAAAATAATATCAAACAACAAATTTGTTTTATTTCCGTCAGGGGGGGTGGGGGGTAAGGAAAGAATTTCAGTTGAAAGAATTTATATAAAAAGCCTTGAGAAATGGAAAAAAAAATAAAGAACAAATTATGGTATATCCAAGAATCGAACATCGAATCTCAAACAAGAATGAGTGAGATCGGGGGGAGGGAATGAAATGCGCCGAACAAACATCCACCAAGTAGCCTAGCTAGGAGTTTTAACATTCTCTACGTAATTCACGGCGGCTGTTTTGGATCGCGCGCAGCCGCGCGTGTATGGGAAACCCAGTTCGAACCCGGCCGGCGACGAATAAATCGCGATTTAATGTGAAAAAATGCCCACACGGGGGGGGGGAAACCGGTGGAAAAGTTATATTTTTCGATTTTTTGCCTCTTTTTTTCCAAGGGGTTACCAAGGCATGTTTTTTCCCAACCTCGTCCTAGAAACACGAAATTTGGCACATCGGTAGTCCTCATCCCGGGGAAGCATTCCCTGGAATCCTGGACCGGGATC
>JANTOP010018716.1:0-13588 GCA_027564815.1 Symmerus nobilis | reverse complement strand
CGGGGAAATGAACTCGAAAATACTCTTTGGTTTGGCTCTTTTTACGATATTTTCTTGGCCATTGCGAGTAAGCACGATCACATTTAAATTATTGCTTTCCATATAATTTGTATGAAAATTTGATAAATGGTAAAACCATTTCATGAAAACCGTTAAGTGTAGATAAAGCATAAGAATATAACATTAATCCATTAATCGACTAATAAAAATCGATTATTTTGGACTATTGTAGTGTTATTGTGGCAAGGTTGCCATGCAAAAATTCAATTTTTTTTCAGATATAGAAGGCGAGGAAAGCAATACTTTCTCGGCATTTTGCCCACCTTAACTAAAAAATTTTGGTGACTTCTAAAACAAATGCACGTGGTTAAATGGCGGTTCGGAAGAAAAACATAATTCCGAATATGTTCTTCCGTCTCGAAATTAAAAAAAAAAGTAATCCCCGAATTATGGTGAGAATTTAAAGGGCGAAATTATTATATTGTATTCGATTTTGCAAATATAATTAGAAAAAAAGTCAACTTAAGACAAAGCTGTTGTTAAACTAACAAATAAAATGTAAGCTTAAATATAAACTTGGAATTATTTTATCCTTATTTTTTTCAAAAATGTTTAATTTTAAAAGAATTTAAAATTTTTATGCCGGATTCGGGGGGTAGTACAAAATTGGCTGGATAGGCCGGGTACCGGGTATCCGGTGCATCACTACTCCAAACAATAATTAACAGCCATGAAAGTACGACGTCGAATTTAGGAGATTGAAGAAAATATGGATATAAATTACAGTAATGACTGAAAATATGGAAACAGATGACGATAATGACGATTTATATGAACGATGATTAGAATGACGACAAAAAAAAAAGAAATTTATATATATATACATATTGAAAAAAGTATAGAATACATATAAATTGAAACAAAACTAGCAGTTGTGTATCCCTATATTTTTTCTACGAACAATTTTATAACCATACCTCTCAACGTACGGATATGAAATTGTAAGAAATAAAAATTATGGAGAGAACAACGGCGGGTTTTGTTGGTTTTGTTAATGTTTTATTTCTATTTAATAGATTTTTAATAAATTGCATACAAAATGCCTCATAACTCGAAAATGTAGTTAATGAGTTTTTGTTCTATATGGACGATATCTTTACTGTTGTGCTCAACTAAACTTAAAATACATTAACTTGAAAAACGTATTACAACGGAACTAAGATCAAATTATTTCTTGACCAATTTTGCTAATCGTAAAACTGGTGAATGCAATACTGAAGTTGGAATAGAATGTAATATTGGTCCGCGAACCTTAAAATTATGTCAATTAATTAAAACAATTCATTATTTATAATTGTAATCAATAAATTTTTCTTTTATTTTTTATGTTGTATATTTCATATTTTTAATATAACTGATTTTTATCTGATATAAATTGGGACAGAGCTCAAATTAGTCGTTTTAAAAAACAATAGGACTATTTAGAATTTTTAAATTAACTTTTAATTAAAAAAATATATGTATATGTCAAAAAAAAATGAAATTAAAATGTTTAGTGAAACAATTGTTAATTTCTCTGCCCACTGTTATATTATTAAATTTAATATAATATATGTATTTTTAAATTACTTGACTATTATATCTTTAAATGTATAATAATTTTTTTATTATGTATAATTTATATTGATATTTATATTAATTAGAATATTGTATATAGTAAATTTATTTAAATATATATTTAATATATCAAAGGTACACACTACGAGCACCTGGCCATAGTATAAATGTTTCTTTCTTTATTTACTTTATCTTATTTTTAGGTTTATTGATATATTTATTATATTATTTTATATTAATTATCGATATTGTTCAAAAAAGATTTATTTGTAGTACTTAAATTTTTTCCACCATTTTACTTAATCTTTAAAATGCATTAATTTCTTTTTTCAATGTTCCTTTATTTTGCATTTTACGATATGTTAATTCTACGATATTTACTATAGTTTTATATTACTTTTAAAATGAACTAATTAAATTTATTTTATTTATTTGACAGGGGTTATACCCAAATCACTAATAATATTATTTTATTCAAATATTTTTTTTTAATTGGTATTTTCGTTAGTTTAATAATTTATATTTCATTAATTATATTTCTTGATTACCATTTAATATGTTTTCCATATCCTTTCAATTAATTATTCGTTTAGTAAAGATATGTAAAGGTTAATTTAATTTTAATTTTTTTTTTTTGGAAATATTGTTATAAAAAATCTTGTAGGTAAAAAACGAAATTTCTTTATTGAGTATATTGATATTTGATTAAATATAGTTTTCGATAAAATGGATTTGAGTAAAGCCCGATATTTATTTTTAGAAAGAACGATATCACTTGTTTTTTTAAAATAATTTTTGCGATAATATTTTAATATTTAAAATTCAAGAGGAATTTATGTACATTACACATATTTTTCTGATAATGTCAAATACTCAAATATGTAATTTATCTTATGTATATCATGTATTTTTTTCCAAATTTAATTAGGTTAATTTCATTATTTCGTTTCTTGTTCCAATGTGTTTTTAAGGAATTAATTATTAAATTATTAAATTAAATGATATGTTGGCAAAGTAGTTAATTTTAAAACTTTTCAAATGTGATTTTTGCCCCTAAGATTTAATACTAAAATACTTAGGAAACACTCATTTGTTTTCCTTTGAATTTAGAGCTGTATTTCAAATACAGCAAGGGTCGGCAACCTATGACCCGCGGGTCACCGAGTGACCCATTTGATAATTTGAAGTCACCCACTTGAGTTCTAAAAGAAAGTGTAATTGATTTATGCAAAATTCTGTAGAACCGATTCTTTTCAGTATATGTATCTCCACTTCAGTGGCGTGCAGTATAATGCGCAGAAGGTGAAATATCAACAAAATCGTAACCAATTTTTATTGCTGCAAATTTCTAACTCAAATTATTTTATTTAATAACTTTGAATGAGCTTTCGAAATTTTTGAAGCATTTTCTTTGGGAAAATTTGAAATTTTGTTAAAGGATCGTATATCGATAGAAAATAGATTTTTAAACGTTAAAAATTTAATTCGAAACTTAAAGCTTTCGTTGTGCTTTTAATAGCGTGAATAAGCTTTTTGGCAAAATTCCATATTTCATTTTAATTTACTAAATAGAATTAAAATTCGATTCCAAATTATTTAGAATAAATTTTAATTTTAAGCTTTCAATGAGCTTTCGAGGTTTTGAAAGCTTTATTTTGGAAATAATTTAAATTTCGTTAAAGGATCGTTGTTTGGATAGAAAATAAATTTTACAACGTACAAAATAAGGTTCGGAAAATTAGGCTTTCTGGAAGCTTTTAAGTTTTTGCGGAGCTTTTGGACGAAATCTTTAGTTTTGATATTTTTGTATTTTTTCTCAACTAATTTAGAAGATTTCTGCATCATTACATTTTTTTGAACCCGAAAAAAATAATTGGGAAAAAAGAAAATAATTGGGAAATTCGGATCAAATATTGCGATGTCCGATATTCAAATTTCTCGGCACTAGCCCGTAATTGGTAATTTTGATTTTTCTTATAAATAAATTTCAACTATTCCGATATATATAATTTTTGTATTTTTATGTTAAACTAACTTTCGGCGTTTTTACATTTTTTTCCGCCCGAAGAAATCTCCACACAAATTCTGTACATCCTATGGAGATGTTGACCGCACGCCACTGCTCCAATTTAATAATTTTATCCCGCATTTAAGCAGGGAAGGATTTGTGGGGCATCGTATTCACCAAAAAAGACTGTTCTATAAATGAAAATACAACTGACTCGAAACATCTTCTTAATACTCACATTTTGGTTGTTTTTGACCCGC
Organism: Symmerus nobilis; assembly: GCA_027564815.1. NCBI lineage: Eukaryota > Metazoa > Arthropoda > Insecta > Diptera > Mycetophilidae > Symmerus > Symmerus nobilis. The sequence continues at coordinate 9,703 of JANTOP010018716.1, read as the reverse complement.
AGCCTAGAAAGGTTGCCGACTCTTGAAATACAGTATTGTATAGATATGGGTAAATTAGCCTGTAGCATTTTACTTGTCGACTTTTTAATTATTTCCACTGGATTCTATTATATTATTAGAACATTTCGAGGTATATTATTAACATTGATATTTAAAACAAATTTTGCGTAATTGGTACATATTTAGCATGATTCTCAAGTTTCTCATAAAATTAGAAACTCCTATTCTATAAATTTCTCAAGACTGCTGTGAATAATGGTTAGGAATTTAAAAGTAGGTATGAAATCTAGGAATAAATACTGGAAATATCTCTATTATTTCTTTAACGACTCCTACTAAAAGAATTCAATTTTAGACGTTTTTAAAACTATAAGTTTTAAAGTTGGTAAGTACTCAGTTTAGTGTATAAATGGAATATAAAATTCCTTCGTAGAATATATACTTTAAGTAATCCCATTTTTATACAAGTACTTACGATTATCAATAAAAGTTACAATATAAAACCACCTCAGGTAATGAATTTTAAAAATGGTAAATTACATAAATTTTGAACCCAGTATACATACGGTAGGAATTTTAATATTTTCATAAATTTTTTAAATTTTTTATGACCCGTTCCGATTTCTTTTTTATTGCTTTTCATTTGTATTAATTATTAAAAATAAACAGGTTTGGTCCGGGATTGTTAAAATCAAGCAAACGGTATATGTAATCATAAAAGTAAGAACAATTTAAAGAATCCCTAATCCAACAAGTCCCGTACTACTTCTTTAAAATACAATGAAATTTATTTTATGTCTATTGTTTAAAACTTATTTCACAAAACTCAATAATTATATTATTTGTGTTACTTAACAAATTCCAAAAGAGACAAACTTTTAATTACAAACTAGAGTAACGATTATTAATTAAATTTTTGTAAACTTAAAAAATAATTTTATTTAATAAAATTTAATATTTCTTTTTCATTGATTAATCTTAATTTTAATTTATAGTCTGGAAGTTTATAAAAAAAAATAAGAATAATAAAGTACATAGTCGCACCTCAATTGTTGCTACAATTAAGTCGTCGCTGGCCGTTAAATTCAGTAAATTGTGACGGTGATTTGGGGACAATAGTTAATTGTGACGTATCATCGTCGATAAATTCCTGTTCAGTTATAACAGTTACTAGTTCTTCAACAGCACGACCCAAATCATCTACAAAAACAAAGAGAGAATAAATAAATGTCATGTACATTATGTTGGATGATGTTAGTTTCCACAACTCTATTTTTGAAAATTCGTTTAGGAAAGATTTTTTATAGAACAATAAACAACTTAAGGGAATATAGGACATCTAGCTGAAATAAAAAAGTCAATGCCGAATATGAATTGTCCAAAATTTACGAAAATTATAGATATAGTTGAATTAGCTTTTATATCAAATAGAAACATAACATTTGGAGTGATTTTGTAGCTACAGCTGCAAATCAGAAGCTTTGCTAGAGAACTAATTTAAGATATGGTTAGGACGATCATACAGAGGAAACGGAACGGAGGATTAAGGTATTATATTTTGTTACCCATTATCAGGCCCCAGCCTTTTCATATCAATTGCATACAAATTTTGTGTATCATATACCTGCCTTTACCTCGCACCCTCCTTTAACTCAAAATAATAAATAAAAACAAGTTACGAGAGAATACGAGGGAGAATTGTTCAGTGGCGAAGTTTTAAATGTTTAACAAGAATAAATTTTTCATTGCGGTCAATGCATTTGACTCCGCTCCTGAGTCTGGTCTTACGTCACATTAAGTACAAAATGATACATTTTTGGTTTGTTAGGCCGTCTACATATATAATACCTCCATTCCCATTATAGACATTTCTTATATTTCGAATTATGGGTATATCCCTAATCGCTAATAGCCATGCAACGTATATAAAACATCTCAAAAATGCTCAATAAAAATGTATCCATGATATCTTATCCTTTTTCTTATTCCAGACACGTCGTAGAGATATCTTTTTCATATCTCACAAAGCTCATAAAACCTCATTTTGATATGTCTTCCCAAGTTACAAGAGGATAGAAGACGTCTGTGGGACTTTTGTCTATATGAGCTCTGCTGTAATAAATTGGACGTCTTAGCGATATATCGAGAAAGCCTATTCTACTATAAAGATATGTGTGTAAGCTCTAAGATGTCTATACCGGGTGAGTTTTTTATCTGGGCTGGGAGTATGATCTAGTCGTATCGACTCGACTTGATAAAAATTCATACATATTTTTATCTGCGCAGTTTTCTTACTATGTGTTTTTATCGACTCGATTCGACACGATTCGATCATACTCCCAGCCTTGGAGACAACAGAATTTCCAAAACGTTTACATCAAATCAAAAAAAGGTTAAAATAAAAATTGTTAGTCTCTGGAGGACTGGGAAATCAATGCTGCCTAAAACTACCCCCACCCCACCCCCTGGGGATTTTAAATGGGAGCCCCCATTTTTTATTGGAGATACGGATTCTACGCTACGAAAAAAGTTTCGAACAAAACCTACGTATTTGGTGGTGTAGAATCCGAATCTGCAAAAAAATGGGGGTTCCCATCGAGTTAGGCATCATTGAATGATCCGCCTAGAAACTAACAAATTTCATTTTTACCTTTTTTTGATTTGATGCGCAGTTCTCGAGATATTCTGCTGTCTCCAGATAAACAACTCACCCGGTATATCGCTAATGATTTTTTCTGATGATGTATACTAGCATGGATCGAAGAAACCTGCGCACCCATGTCTACAGTGCGTTTGCAAAATTTCAACTTATTTGGACGATATCTTCTGTCTCAAACCTGGGCTCAAATATTCGAAATTTTGGAATAAAAATGCCAAATATTTACGATTACGGAAATGAATATATAATAGTTTTGTATATTACGAACTGCAGCGTTCATTACATCACTCTAAAGCTCTAACTTGGTAATCTAAAAAAGTGCAAAAGAATGTCCCACGGGGCTTGTAAATGGAAAATATTCGAAATCAATCCTTGGTTAACCAAAGCAATCGTTAATGCTTAATAGTTATATTAGAAACTGGTTAGCTCTCCGCTCACTTGTTCAAGTTCCACCCGAGCCCTATCCAACTACCCAACCACGTAGCTTTTGTTTCAAAGCTTGGCAGAGATTTGCGAGACTGTAAAGTCAACCTTGTGTGTCGATCTCGAGAATCCTGGCCGCATACCTTGCGGGCTGCTTCCGTTATCAGCTTTACTGTCCGTTCAAATAGCTCGTCAGCTGACAACTTTTTCACGAGCTCCTCATCAGACACATCAATCAAAATTGGAGGCATCGTTAGTGCCAAGGCTGGAGACTTCCAGACAATCATTTGAGAATAATGTATGGCCTTAAAATTTACGGAAAGCACGACATTGTGTCGAATCACTCGAGATGGGTTAGAGCGATGCTTTTGTCTTCCCTCCAAAATACTTTTAAAAGCAAGTGGGCATATATCTAGCCTGGTATCTGTCATCATATTGAGAAGAATATTTTCTGGCATTTGGTGTGATATGCATTTATCATTTGAATTACACGAGTATGTGACACTGATGGGATTGACGCTTTTTTTCGTATAATACTTCAATTTTTCCTGCCATAACATCTGAAATGGCAGCAAATGTTGGCTCTTTTTTCACGCCACTTTCCAATCCCATAGAGCGCCGCACGTCAAAACAACATCTTATCATATCTTCGTATGTTGGCTGCTGGGATTCAAGAAAGTTTTTTGGTGTGCCAAATATCGGGCAAGCGCCTGCATACCGTGAAGAAAATTTCCAGAGTACCATTGCGGCAAGGAAATAAACTCTGGATGATGATTTCTTATACAGAAGATCAATGGAAACACAAGAAAAATTTAACCCTATCAGAATATGACTGTGAATGACGATGTCCGAGAAAACCTAAGTACTGACTAACTAAATATGTGTTGGCAAGATATTGCATTAGAATATGACTGGTGGTTATGAAAAGCAGCAATCTTCAAACTAAGCTGACGAATGCATACGAAGGAGTGTTATAACAAAAAATAGCAGGAATCGGTGTTGACACAACGGCGACAGGCGATGAAATGACAAAGGCGAAGCTGCGGCACAAGAAAGGCTGCTGGTGTGCTGGTGGTGGGGGGAGGGCGACAAGGAGTGTCGAAGGGGGCCAGTAAAATTAAGAGAGGGGACACGTTTCATCAACTGCCTAAACACGTCATAATCTGCACGGCGGAAGCTTAGGGGTTATAACTTCGTTTCGCTGAGCCGTGCTTGGACATTTTGGATTTGTTCTTACGACGTACCAGTGAAATAGCATCCTACCATGAGCATGAAAGATATAGCTAACACAACGATGTGCCAAATGGTTTGGACAAGGTTTTCAAAATATCCTGCTTTCATTGTGAATTTTCAACCATTTTCGTTTTATAGCCTCAACTCCGTGATGTATTCTTCTGGACTTTGGAATTATTTTAGAGTATAAATTAGAGCTATAGAGCTATTCATTGCCGTAATCGTAAATATTTAGCATTTTTATTCAAATTTCGAATATCTGAGCCCAGTTTTGAGACAGAAGATATTGTCCAAGATTCGCGAGCTATTAGAATTTGATCAGAAAAAAAAGTTTTTTCGATCCATTCTAGATACTCATATTGATAAAATCGATAAGTAAAGACCTTTCAGAAACGTATATATGATAATAATTTCAAACTTCACTAATGTGTTCACAACACAACACACTAATACTTTCAAATTTAGCATTAGATAACAAGAGATGCACATAGAAACTGTGCGCCAGTTAACAGAGCCGACTTGGCACCGGCGCAAACGGCACCTCGACAATATATAGTAATATGTTAGGTGATGTGGAAATTGGATCGATTTAATGAAATATCTACTTTCAAAGATCCTTATGTCCTATTGTATGTCCACATATTCAATTATCCTAATGTCTTACCCCCGCAAATCGTCCTGCACAGGGCCTCGCAACGGACCTGCCAGTGAAGTACAATCGAATTCTACATAAGATATTCCTACATTTTCACACGAATTGTGACTGCAGAATCATCATCTGAGGTGGGATGTTAATTGAAAGTGAAATCGTGTAATCGTGGAAAGTGACTTTTCACTCTTTTTTTCCCACTAAACGGGATTTTAATTGAATTGCGATATATTGAAACTGTGAAAAGGCGATAAATAAACGTCATTTTTCCCACCCATAAATTTGTTCGTGAGAAGTGTAAGCCATCCTGGTCCAAACTTACTTTCCACGATTTCATCTCACGATTCCACTTTCAATCAAAATCCCACCTCTGGGCTACATTCTCCATGAATCGGGATATAATGGTTCCAAATAGAAGTGGCAAAATGTTGTATACAACAACACTGAGCTACGACGAGTATTTGATAAATATGAATATTCGGTCGAGAAGTCGTTGCATATTTACAAAGCAGGGTTACGAAAATGTGTCTAATTGCCCAACCTAACTCTGCAATTCCATCAACAATTTTTATAGGTAGTACATAGCGAGTATCTTAAATAACATTTAGATTTTAAAGAGCGAAATGGTAAACGAACTACCTTTACTAGTCTCTAAAATCCGAAATATACCCCCAGAGTATACCCATCAATAAATCGTATTGAATATAAAAATAGTATTCAAAGTTCAGGTCAACAATTCCCTAACAGAAAATCATCACGTAGGAATCTTAGGTACCTTCCCTTCTATGGAGATCTATAGGAATATGTATCAAAACAAAAAGCTCGGGAATTTATCAAGTAATCCAGCTGCCAAACTTGTGTGACCGTTATTTAACATAAAATATAATAATACTTAATAAAATTACCATATTGTAAATTGTATCGTTAGTTTTTATATCCTAATACAGTTAGCTCACGATTTTTTACATTCGTCCACCTTTAATTTATTAGTAACATTACGTGGATGTTAATTGTAGAAGATCAGTTGCATGAAAGAAGTAATAAGTAAAATAGTTAATTAATTTATGAAATTTATATGAAGGTTATATTCTCATCCAGGCAAAAACTATGATCTATTTACACATACTACCAAAATGAACCTTAAAGTTAGATTATGCTAATGAAACATAAACAAAAATATATTCGATGAAAAACTATTCGAAATTCGATTAGTAAAAACAAATCATATTTTCTTTTTAATTTAATTAACAAGCCATTAAAATATTAGCCCGAAGTATGAAAAAATTGTTTTCGTTGAAAGAATAAACAAACTTATTTTACATAAATAATGATTAATATTAAACTTGGAAATATAAAATTAATTTAACAAGACACAAATTTATAACGAAGCAAAAATGAAAGCAAAATTTGGCATTTAGAATGTCATGCGTCACATCATAAACATATTTTTCTCAAATGAATGAAAAAAAAAAACGAACATTTACCGGCCATATGCAATAAGCTGGCATGAGGTGGTGGCGGTGGTCGTCCATCAATAATTTGGCCGTTAATTCCAACCGCACCAATCATTCGACCACTGTTATCACCGATCGAACGATTTGCCGATGGTAAAGCACCGGCCGCATATACCGTATTATTCGATACGGTCGACGATGCACCGCTATTATTTACCGTTGAATCAGAAGAATGCCCCATAAAGTTCTCAGCTAATATAATGCCAAAAATTGTTAGTAACTAGAACCACCACCATTGGACTTCATAATTAAAAAACGGTGTAGCACATGTGACTTACTTGAGTTTTGCTCGTAGAAACCATTTTGTTGCATCTTTGCTGGTGATTCAGTATTCAATTGGGATGCAGTAACGGAACGTGTTTGTAAAGTGGATGCTTTAGTACCGGGTTCATCCAACAATTGTCGTAGTCGCGTCAATTGGGCTTCTAACTGTCGATTGTGATCTTCTAAAATTTGCATTCGTGTTTCTAGACGGCCTTTATGTTGCCGCAATAACTTTGCTTCAGCCATCATATCCTAAAATCAAATTAATTAATAATAAAATCGAACGATTATTATTCGAATATCAATGTTACTTCTCCATGACTTCCAACGCCAACCGGACTCTGGTTATCATCGGGAGTTGTTGTTGGTGTCGGTTTAACTGCCTTTAATCGATCATATTCAGCTTGCAATGTTGCATTTTCTTCCTCCAAATCTCTAATTATCTCCTCCAATTCTTCCCGTTGTTCAGCATCAATAGCCGCCATCACTTGAATCGGTGATTTTGGGCCATTACTGGAATACGGCGGACAATATTGAGAGTTCAATTGATGATCTTCATCACTTTCGGGTGTCGAGTTCTGTCGTGTACCACCCTCCACCTGAGCTAAGCGAGATGCATACATTTCCAGACGGGAATGCATATCGTTCTGTAATGTGTGTGTCGTATGTTGAGGACTTGGTGCTGGACTTTCAAGTGCATCACCTTCCAGCACACTTTGCACGGGCAGATAGCCGACACGTGGATGTTTTTTGAAATACTTTCGACTTTTGAATTTGTTTTTTAGGGCACGAGTAAAGTCACGCACATCTTCCGTTGATGTCGTCTACAAATGAATAAATAACAATATTAGCAATATTCAAAATATATAGTTTATATCTTGTTGAACCGATCAATTATTACAGTTCAATTTAGTACGGTTCAATAAATAGAATACAGACACTTTTAGGGTGAGCCTGTTGAATGCTGTAGGTGGTAGAATAAAACAAATGCGTCCATTATTATTCGAAATATCAATTTTTGTATGCCCCACCAATCGGGAAAAACTGTATAAATAATGTAAAATATGGAATTGATGTATTTGGTCAATTATAAGATGAGATGGATCATTATAAGATTTTTTTATTTCAGTCCATCGATAAAATGCCTCTTAATTGAAAAAAAATAATTGTAAGAGAAACGGTAAGAGATTATTGAAAGTGATAAGCATAGTATATGTATGGATTACATCACGGATGGCAATTAGCCTGTTGAAGTCTACTGCTGAGCAGTGAGCATAGGCCTCTCCCAAGATTTTTGGTCTAATTCACCACGCTGACCAATGAGGGTTGGTGAATAATGTACTTATATAGGTAGTTGTTTTTGGGCTTAACCTGTTGTCATTGACCATTTTAAGTAAATTCACAACAATTGTATATGTTTTTTGCCTACTCCCATATACAGGAGTCTTCCGTGCTACACTAAAGCACAGTAGGTCGGGCCACCATTTTTACGTGACCACCGGATATCACGCGGTTAGTATTCGACAACTGAGGCGATCGAAAATCATTATTTTGTTAAGATAATAATTCGTCGCTACCAGGGTTCGAACCCATAACCTCCCTCTTCCTTTCCCTCTTCCCAAAAGCTTTGACGTTGCCGCCTGGGCCAAAGTAGAGGTTACATAAAGGATACCCGCACGTAATAATTATTCCTGGCCATTGTTAACATGTTAAAATTCCTTGCATCACTATTTATCACAATCACTTGGTGATATTCCGTGAATTCATAAAATGTTTTGACCACTAGCGTTATATTAGATATATATTAACATCAGTGGTCTTAATTATTTTTTAAGGTATAACAATTAGTGAGTTTAAATTTTGTAGTAGCCTCTTACAGGTGTGCAACAAAATTACTGGAAATATCATAAAACCGTTATAATGCTTGGAAACACACATGTCATCACATAGACAATATATAGAATAGTATTGGCTAATGCAGCATTCGAGAAACTAATATAAAACAAATATGACAATACATGTAGTAAAAGCTAATAGTAGCCGTTAAGAATTGCGTTGAATATTTAAAATGCTTTTTAATACTCATTTAGCCGATAATTGAATGTGCATGTACCATATTTGTCACTTTAATAAAATAGTAAAAGTTTACTCCGTTGTGCGAGTTTTGGCAGCAAATCATACTTCTGTATTTATTGTAGTTATTTTAGAGACTTCCAAAAACTTAAGTTATGTCACATGAGACAAAATAAGTCTGAAACAAATGAAACATTATCATGCCTTTTTATGAAATTCTCCTGATTAAATGGCAGATGCTATGTCTATTGTCTATGCTTCATATATAGAGGGCGGTATTAGGATTGCAAAATTGTTGTGGTAGATGACGAACTTCTATCTGGGCTTATTATGGTAGCCAATGCCGGATTAGCTATGTAGCAGAAGTAGCAAATGCTACTGGCCCCACGTCTCTGGGGCCCCGCGCCCAGTCAGAAGCCACATTTTCCACAAATCAAACTGAAATCGAATACACAGCAATTCCTCTCAATTATGCAATGCCATCTTCAAGCCACAGAGAGGTCGAAAGCATAGCACATGCTTCCGATGTAGCAACATCTTCTACAAGCCAAAAACAAAATGAAACCACGAATTAAGGAGATAAATAAGTACGCAGAATACATGCACTTGCACATTCCCTGCATTGCACATTTATTGAATTTGGTGGCCAAGTTTGCTGCAGAATGTTGTATAGAAGCATCCATTTTCTTCAATTTTGTTGAAAGCCTCCATACATTTTTTTCCGCTACTACCTATAGATCGGACCTTCTTACGAAAGCATTGGAAGATTGAGGTTCATAAATCCCGATTTTGAAAAGACTGTCGGACACCGGGGCCTAGATTCTGACGGTTTTCTCTACATTTTTGTAACTCTATAAAACTGACAATAAGTTCGCATTACTTCTCTAT
>JANTOP010018705.1:0-13593 GCA_027564815.1 Symmerus nobilis | reverse complement strand
TTTTCATTAAATTTTCACCATTTTTCCGCTCGCGGTCATTCACTGGTAACCGGTCATTCACTGGTAAGATGACCCTACATCAATTTCAAAAATAGACAATCCAACTCTCAGCAACAATCATTTATGTTTGGATGGGAAATATAAAGTGTTCCACTTAAAGATTATTCACTCAAAAGAATTTCAGGAAAAGTAATAGATAAATCAATATATGTAATATTTTTTCGTGCCTAAAAAATTTTCAAAGGGTGTATTTTTGTTTAAAATTGCCGAATTACTAATCGCCGGTTTCACTAAAATGGAGCGCTTCATTACTTCCACTCAAAATACCATAAAAAAAAATTTGTTACAATAAATTTTATCGATCGCTAAAACTCTTACCCAATTTTGGTTGTTAAACATTTCGCGAACTGTTAGTAAGGTTTGACACCTGTGAGAGGATTATTTCCAAGTTTTTTACAATTTTTAATTCTGTAAAAATTGTCGTCGAAGTCAGCAAGCTCTATTGCCGACAGTACAATTACAGCTGCATTCCACAAAAAATTAATTATTATCATTTCTCAAAAGCGGGAAACATTTTTTAAGGTTATCTGTATTACATTTTTATTTAATTGTAAAAAATATTGAGAAGGAAATGAATAACAAAATCATCAACAAAAATAATTATTTAATTTGGTAGTTGACAGAACTTGAAAAAAATTAAATTAAAACTATAATAAAAAATTGAAATCCTATATTTACTTACGTTTTTCATTTTCCGATTTCAGTCGATAAATTAACGCGATACGTTGTAATAATGTGAAAAACAATTTATAAAAATTTAGAGACTTTGACGTGTCACCGCTTTATTAATTGATTTTCTGCTGACTAAAAATTTATTCACCACTGATTGATAAATAAAATATATGGAGTAGAAAATGTGAAATATGTATAGAAAATATTATAGAAAACATGGTCGGAATCCGGTAGCTGATACGTTACAAAAATTTAGCGAATTATCGTCAGATGTTTTGTCCGTTTTTCGGTTTAATTGCCGAAAAAATATTGTCAGTTTTGTGGGAGGGAGGACATCAATTATTTCTTATGAAAATCGAACTCATTCTATTTGAATATTGGGAGTCATTCCAGATCAAATAAACGCATTCTCTTAACCTCACCATTTCAGATTTTCATGAAATTTGGCACAGGTATACTATTCCTAATAGATTAAGAAAAATACCAAATTTTATCTTATAGTCTTGTAAGTGATGTAATCATCACCTGTGCCAAATTTCATGAAAATCTGAGATGGTGAGGTAAATTTTGACTTAAAATTGTGTTCATTTGATCTGGAATGACTCTTGGGTAAATGAATTATTTATTTTACAAAATACAATGATTAACCATTAAATTAAAAAATTCTCTAATATTATGAACAGAAATATATGTATAAATTTTACAAACATTTGTCTAACTGGAGTCAATTGAATTTGAGATATAATTTAACAGAATGTGTCAATAGGTGCAATAACAATGGATTTTGAATTTGAAATTAATTGTAATTACTGTCAAATTACCTATTAATAAACCTATTTTCGGTTAATATTATAAATTGTAAACGAATGGATTTCAATCCAATTGGGGGGATACAAGTACAAAAATTTTTTTTGTATAACATTTTCATTACCGTTTTCTGCCTATAACTTAACTAATCGGAAAAAGAAGAAAAATTCGGCCGACATTAGTAATAGATTAAACATGATAAATAGCACAAATAAAATACCTTGACATCGACAATAACAATTTTTCAATTTCTATTTTTGGACATTTATGATAAGGAAATTACATAATAATGATATATTTTTACATATATGTTCAAAATTATTAATAAGTTTAACATTTTTTAATCGTAGCTTAATATTTCAATAGATTTTAAATTATATTTTTGTGTCCTTATGAAATATAAAGGCTTATATCGAATTAATTTCAAGATTACGTAGGTAGATTAATTAACAATATTTGCTCTACTGTTTCCCTAAGGAAAGACGAAATAAATACATAAATTTGAAATTATATGGACCAAAAAAATCATCTCCCTATTTTGCACGCTAGATTTGAACACGATTTCAAAATCATTATCTACCTTGTAAGTATATATGTATATGAACAAATAATATAACGTATTTAATAACAAATAACAACAATATAGATTTTATTTACAAAAAACATGTTATCTAGTCCCCGTACAATTTTCTACAACTTTTAATTCTTTAAAAATGACATTCAAGCAAGCAAACTTTATTAACGACAGTACAATTACAGTTAAATTCCACATAAAATAAATTATTGTAATATAAATATAGTAATATATTTGTAACATTTTTTGATATTATATTACACTTCCTAAACACAAAAGTTCAATAAACCATCCATGAGAAGGTAAACTATAGATTTCTAAGGCAAGAAACAGGTATTTCATTTTGGGGGTTAGTTCACCCCTAATTTTTCATTTCAGAGAAAACCAAAAAATGGTCTACTACAAATTTCAGAACAATCACCTTCTTCCGGGATGGTTTATTGAGCTTTTGTGTTTGATTTTTGACTGATCCTCCTTAACATACCGAAAAACATTGCCATACACTACTTTGGTCGGCCAACCCTTATTGTATAGGTTTCCTATCATTATCATATGATTTGCATGAGCCCCATATAATTCGTATAGAAAATTGAAAAATGCACTGAGAAATCGGCGACAAAAAAATTTGAAAATTTGATATTATTTTTTTTTAACATTTTTTTTTGTGTAAACGGCTCCAAGTATTTAGTATCAATCGATAGGTTTTCCTTTCTCTATCCAACAAAATTGTTAAACTTATTTCCCCTCCCCCACTCAGCTAGACACGATTTTCTGATAAATGTATTTTTTGTCCAACAGGAATGAAGGGGTTAACTTTTTCAAAGTTTTTTCATTTTGTATTGTAGAGCAACTATCTACGCAACTTTCATAGAAGAAAACTTTTTTTGCCTCCTAACATTATTTTCGGCAATCGATCAAAAGTCAAAATGTCCCGTTTTCGAGAGTTTGTGAGAGTGGACACCCTTTGTTGAAAATTGACTTTTTTATTAAGAGGGCTAGCGAAAAAATTCTAACGGCAATCGATTGCTACGTAAATTGCAATCACTGGAATAAATTTTCGGTTAACACTTTCTCTCCGGACACAAATTTTTTTCCGCCGTTGTGATAGGGTTGACCAAACTACATATTGTGCTGTACATTAATGGATGGATAATAATGTAGGCAACAACTTTGCAGTACATTACTATCCGAGTCCACGCAACCGAAGCGAAATTCTTGTCGAAGTTCAATTTTTTAACACTATCGATGCCATCTACTGTATATATTTCTACGGTGCACTTTTTCATGCTGCTTAATTTTGTCGAAGAAGGTAAATTTAGAGTATTTTCTCGACACCAGCCTCCATCTACCTTGCATAATTCGCAAAGATTTTTCTCCACCCATCAGCGCCATCTACCGGTAGGCGACGGTATTTTTCCCAACTCCATTTCAATCATGCGAATAACTTTCCCATACATCGCTTTGACGTCAGATGCCACCTCGTTTTTTTTTGTGGCAAGAAACTTATTTGTCATCTATTGGCAGACGGCGATTTTTTTCAACATTTTTTCTAGGTCCAGCTTGACCCAACAAACCACTCTCCCATACATCAGTTTAACCTCGGACGCCATCTTGAACAATTTACCTGCTAGAAACAGATATTTCTCTTTGGAGCGTAGTTCACCCATAATTGTGCGTTTAGGGGAAAACCAAAAAAATGGTCAACTAGAGATTCTAAAACAATCAAATTTAAAATTTCTTTTGTTTAAATTGGATGGTAATTCTATGAGTTATATTGAAAAGAAGTAAATATAAATTACGTTTAGGGGTGGCTTACCCCCCAAGCGGAGGGCACATGGAAAGTAGGATATATAATTTTCATTATTTAATATAACAAACATTTTGCTTTTTATTTCGTGTTGATGGGTGCATTCCATCTATGTTAGGCAGCACAGTTACCCTCAACTTTGAGGATGGATTTCACCCCTTCAATATCATTTTGGGCAGCTAAAAAAATACGTGTCTCTTATTTTTTTCGAGAACTATAACATATCCAAAAATGATCGCAATCAGACCAGACCAATCTGGTGTGGACACCAGAAAGACATTCCTTGTGAGTAACGTCTCTACTAGGGGTCCTCATTTCCCGGGATTTCGGTTTCCCGGGATCCCGGCGGAAAATTGTTCGTATCCCGGGATTTCACCAAGCTTCTCTATAGCAATTTTGATTGGCTGCAAGGACGCCACTATTGAACTAAGAACTTCATATTTAACTTCCTTAATGCTCAGCGGTTGTTTAAGATCCATCATTGCTTTTATAATACACGTTTTTAGCATTAGAAAACGTTTGAGCATGATAACAAGACTATTCCATCGAGTTTTTGCATCTAGTTGCAGTTCTTTATTGTGTTCCATTCTAACGTATTTTTGCAATATTTTATTTTTTTAAGGTGATTTACGAAAAGTACGAATTATTTTATGGACTTTTTCAACGCTTTGAGCAATAAATACATTTTCATTGGTATGAAATCGTAATTTCAGCAATACCGAAATCAAAATTACTTGCAAATGAAAATGTCAATTTCTCTCGGTTTCGTCTCAGTTTCTAGTGTTTGGTCTAGTTTCGATAGTGTTTGGGAAAATTTACGATTGTAATTTTATTCATGAATACGGCCTATTATACCACGATAATGCTGTTTTAAAAGACGTAAAATAACCGGGAAATCCCGAGAAAGCAAATTCTTTCCCGGCTGCGATTTTAGTACCGGGATCCTGGGAAACCGGGATGCCGTTTGAGAAGCCCTAGTATCTACCGTGTTTAGTTAATAGTATTCCAAACATTAATTTTTTATTATTCATACCTACATATTACAAAAAGAATTTATCTATTCTTGATTTTAAAAGTTCTAAAGTTTTAAAGTTTATAAACTCTTGTTACGCCGTTATTTTTTGTAACCACTTATTAAATTTTAAATTTAAGAAAATGTTTAATTAATTATTCTGTCACATACGTAACTCGATAATTACTGTAACAAATAAATGGAACATATTTACAAGATATTATATATATATTACAATATTATAAGAAACACAATCAAATGGATACACTATTATAATTGCAATTATTTAATTGAACTAAAATCGAATTAATAATAAACAAAAATCGTACAATTTAATAATATTGTTTTATATGCCAATTATTAAGAGATTTATTTGCCTAATAATTAAAAAAATATTTGTATTTTATAACATTTTTTCTAAAAATATTTCCAGACTCTACTAAAAACAATTAAGATCATTAATTCATATTAAAAGTTAACGTTCCGTCTTTAACCAATCTATATTTTGTTTTTGTATGTAGAATTTGATTAAATGGTAACCATTCTGAGAAAAAATATTCTTTCAACATTTTTTTTTACAAATGTAATATCCGAATTAAATAAACGAACATAAATAATAATAAGTCAAAATATCTTTGGATAGATAGACAAATAGAAATGTTTAAATGTTAAAAACCATAAAATTCTGCAATCTGTATAATATGACAAACCCTAACAATTATAAAATTTTACTATTAATGTCTATATAATAGTTGATCGTGCAAATCAGGCTTGAATTGTGACAATTCTTATGATAGTGCTAATAGTGTATGTAAGGTTATTCGGAATCATTTTATTTAAGAAATAAATTAAACTTAAGATAGGAATTGAAATAATTATAAAAACATACTGGGTGATCCAATTTCATTCTTACTTCATTTTTAATAGCTGTGCTGTCCTATCCTTTCTGTTGTAGAATCTAAGCTTCTGATACTTAAAATAATATATGAGTGTTTTTTTTTCGTACAACTAATTTTATTTATGAAGTTTGGTCACTTTAATTTCGGATTTGATTTCTTGATAAGTCTCATTTTTATAATAATCTTTATCAATGTCACTTTAAAAATAGGTTTGCCTTTCAGTAGCTATTTAGCTGACGGTAGCTGCCGTGTATTTTAAAATCATATTTTAACAATTAACTTTCAAGTCATTAATATAAGAAGTCAGAGGAATAAAATGAGCCACCGTGTGTATTTATTCACTTTAGCTTTCTATTGCAATTTTTTTCTAAGTTGTGCACTTTTTTTCTTGCTTAATTCAAATAAATTGTAAAATAAGAAAAACAGTAGACTTCTTGCAAAATCTTCTAGCAATAATTGTATCTAATATTACCCCATTTATAATCCATTTTTTATTTACATATTTTGCAATTAGTTTTTTTTAACTTATTTCGAAATATTAGGTTCACAAAAAGAACTACTATAACTGTTAAAAATGTAATAATAATTTAATTAGCCTAAATATTGAAATATGAGACAAAGTGAAATCCTAAACTGTATTACGAAGATTTTATATAGAACGGTATATAATTAACTAGTATTTACTGAATTAGGTAGGTTGAAAAAAAAAGTTTGCCCATTAGTCCAGTCAAATTAGGTTCAAAAAGGGCATGAAGTGGAAAGTTTTGGTGTAATTATTTTTAGTGGCTTAATTTATGTTTTTTGGAGTGCTGAGCACGAATCTGAAGTTGTCCAACAAAATTTTTTTCGGCAAATATGAGAAATTGTCAAAAAACCATTACAAATTTTGGTTTTTCGATTATAACTTGCAAATTAAGCTTTTTACGCAAAATTGTCCCAACACTAAAATAGAGATGAGAAAATTACATACAATCAACATTCTTACCATTTTTTTGTACGACATATGGGTTCCATGCAATGGGGCGTTGAAAAACTGGTGAAAATGAGAATTTCTCGGAAAATAGGAAAAAACATATATTTTTAGGCATTTCCCTTTATACATAACATGAAAAATAAGTATTTCACGGTAAACAAACTTTGAAAATAAAATAAGTACAACAAAATTATAAACAATAATTCTTGGTTCAAGTCTATACCTATTAATATATAATAATAATATATAGTAGTTACAAGCCACAAACGAA
Organism: Symmerus nobilis; assembly: GCA_027564815.1. Lineage (NCBI taxonomy): Eukaryota > Metazoa > Arthropoda > Insecta > Diptera > Mycetophilidae > Symmerus > Symmerus nobilis. The sequence goes on along the minus strand of JANTOP010018705.1, from coordinate 6,518 downwards.
AAAAAAAATTGTAAATTTTAGTGGTTTTTTGACGATTTCTCATATTTTCCGAAAAAACATTTTGTTGGACAACTTCAGATTCGTGTCCAGCACTCCAAGAACACTAAATTAAGCCTCTAAAGTAATTTTTATCTCATCGGCTTGAAATTTGAACTAGAGCTTCTTAGATAGATTGTCTACTGAACTACACACGATCGAAGTGGAGATCGGTAAACAATTACGATTTTTATACACAAATTAAAGCCGAGTTTTTAGTCGAAAAATAGACTTTTTTTCAAAGTGCTGCCAAATTTGCAAAATTCAATATTTCTTAATATCCATATACCTATACTTTAGAAGCTATACTCATGTAGATTATAAGAAAAATGTTTTAGTTCTTTCCAGTTATATAGTGTTCGAGGGTTTACTACCAGCCGCGGAACGTCTACAAAAAATCAACTCGCTTTCCGCATACTACCTACTTGGAGGCACATTTTGTAATAAAAATTAAATGTTTTTTTGCACCTCATTGTAGGCGTAATAAACCCTCAAAACGTCATATTGATAGCTTGATTAGTAAAGTCACAAAAAGTTCACAAAAAGACCCTCTCATATTTATAGCGAGTGACTAAATATAACCCCTTAAATTATGCCTATATAATAATAATATAATACATATATAACTCTAAATATAATAATAAACCGGCTAGAGTGGTTTAGATATAGCTGACTCTGAAAATGAAAATAATTGTAAGTAGAGTCGACTCTTAAGAGCAGCAGATAAATCTTATAAACATATAAAGAGTACCTAGCGTATATTTATGACTTAATATAGCCTCACAGAAAGCAATCCAGCGGCGTTAAATCCTGAACCATTCATTGAAAATATTATCTCCGTTGCAGAATTTGAAAACAATAATTTATCATTGATTTGTAGCAAATACTACACCATAATTAAAATACAAAAAAGTTCAATGATGCTTATAGTTCATTCCATTACTTCAATTTCACTTATTGAAATACCGATAAAGCTAAAAACTACATAGCATCGTCACTAAACAAATTTTTTATGGAAAAATTATGATGAATTTAAACAAAATATTTTTAATTTGAAATCGTTATTTGTTCCATAATTAAATGGTATACTACTATATTATGTTAAAAAGTTCGAACACATAAACAAAACTGAGAATTAAACATTGCGACTATCATAATCGGATATCCTATCACACCTATTGAAAAACCCTTAATTATCATTGATGGAAATAATAAAATATTGGAATCGATGGACAATATGAGTGTATTGTCTGAATTTATTACATATTGCATAACTGTAATTGTAAAAAACATAAATTCTGATTTGAGCGGCAGCGCATAATAGTGCTACGCATTTATAACTATAAACTAGATTGAACTGGTTAAAAAAAGCAAATAAGATAAGAATATTTTTTAATATTTTGGGCAGACTTTCTAATTAATTAAAATTAAATATTATAAATGCTAATTTCTACATTTTTGTTTCACTTAGTTGCTTAGAAATTGCAGTAAGGATTTATTCCACATAAAATTGTTCGTAAAATGTACACTACTTCTCCAGTACAAAAGTTATAGTATCATCATATTATAAGCTTTATAACTCAGTCAGTTTATATTTTTTTACTTATTTCTTTCATACAAATGCTTAATTTATTTAATTAGAGAAGGCTGGCAAAAAATTATAGAACAAAACTCTCCCAGATTTTAAATTACAACTGCGATGCGAAACCCTTGCATTCTATGGTATATGTATATCACTATTGATGGCTCTTAATCAAAAATTAAAAACCAAATTTTTACTCATCTGTAAAATATTTATTGAATGGAAATTATTGTTAGCCACAACTGATAGAGTTAGGTTTGCAGGCACTATACTTAGACCTCTCTATGAAACCCAAATAGGTACTATGTGGCTCGTCAAAGTAATAAAAGACAAGATAATTAATTTACAACTTTAATAATTTAATTATTTAGAACTCACTACTACTGTGTTTTAATTATTTAATATTAACTTATTATTATGCCATTTGTCCCATTTCAATCTTTGAACAAAAAATTTAACACTTAATTGTTACCATCCATGACTTATAATATCTTTAATTTTATCAATTTTAGAATACGCAACCAATTACAACCGTAAATATTTTCTACGAATGAAAAATGAGCGGAAAAACAATTATAACAATGGTATCACAATTTGTTTTTCTAGTGATATTAACAATAGGAACGACCGTAGCAGCTCCTATTCAAACAACATCACAAGCTGAGGTAAGATGCATGGTTAATTTAATATAATAGAAGTGATCGTTTATTCCATTCCTATATAATTGTATATGCTCGTATGTAGCCATTAATATTACAAAGAAGAAAGCGACAAAGAAAGGACTTCTAATAATCTGTTTGTACGTACGGTACAGTGTACATTATTGTACAATATTCAATTTATGCTAATTTTATTATTTCATTAACGGACAGAAAATGGAAGATGAATCACAAAGAATATGAATGACTAATAACAATACCTAGGCATTGAACAAAAACATAGTTTACTGTATACTCGTAATACTATGCACAATACTAGATACCGATCGTTTTTTTTATATATCTGGTAAATGATTATAGTAAATTTACACAAAAGTTGGTGGGTGTGTAAATATACACAAAAACTTAAAAGTTAAAAAAAAAACTAAATTAAGTAAATGGAACGCATGTTCGCCTATATTTTGTATATAGTTTTACCAAGTATCATATAACGTTATTCCCCAGTGAATAATATTGTGGGATAGGCCACTTGTTTTCTATCAGTTTCATTTGTAAATCGAATGATAAGATTGATACAATTAAAGTTGATAAGTTTTCATTATTCGTTTGGGGAGTGTTTATAACTAATTATGTTTATGCGGCCTTTGGAAAATTGTGCAATGACATTGGATCAGGAATATGAGGAAACATTTGAACAGTATAATCAAACATGACTTACAAAACAATACTTTTATTAATCATCAAATTATACGTATATACTTACCGTAAACAAATTATACAAATTATTTGCTTATAATTACAGTTTTTGTCATGGTAGTTTCAAGGTTAGTTTAATCTATAAATTCCTTGTTAAATATAAAGACTGCATAAATATTTCAACAGATTTATATCGTTATATGAATTAAGAAGCCCAAGGAAATTTAGACGTAACAAAACTTTGATCATTTATAAAATGTTTTTAATTAAATGCAACCTAAGTAAAATCATTAGTATTGCTATATTAATGATCTATTTTAACTACAGGTTCATTATTAATTAAATGGATCGTGTTAGATTTTGTCATATATGTCACAGATTTCAAGATTATCATATAGTTCCCAAATTATTGTTTTTAACTTATCCATCAATAGTTAATGCCACACACAAATTCTAAGAGTGTACCTGTTATATTATTCCTATTATGAGTATTCCTATCGATATTCAGTAGTATGCGTCTAAAATTACTTGCGTCTAAAACTACTTCAATCAAAGAAAACACTTCTATCTATATAATAATATGATATAACTAGAACACAATTTAATATTTCTGCTATACATGTAGAGCGAATAACTATAAATTATTTGGTTACCAAAGTTAAATACCGACCGCACTTTTGATTGAAAATCCCGTTATACACGAATTATAATTCAATATATTAAATAAATTATTTTCGACAAAAAATTTGCATATCTGATGTATTCGTATTACTAATATTAAACATCTGTGTCAACTATTGTATTTTTTAGTCAAATTTGGATGTGTAAGTAGTTAATATTTATTGTAGAAATTATTAAATTATGAAAGTTTTTTTGTGGATGAACAATATTATTTTAATGGGAATTGGCTATTATATTATAGTTTGAAAAACTATTTCCGCTAATTTGTCTTTATATATAAAAAAAAACTTAGCGTAGGTAGATTTTTTTTAGAACTATTATAATTACACTCCATTAAGTGCTATATTATTTATGCCACCTATAATTTTTATTATTATCATTCTAATAAGTGAACGTACTAAGTTGAACATAGTGATCAGAGAGAAAATGATTGGCGTGAAAATTAATTATAGTAGTATTGTAGTAGGTGTTTGACTATTTTAATGAATTGACAATCATATTGCTGATAAATTTAAATTATGATATAGGGATAGTTTTTGAGGTTTTCCAGAACTAATCAAAAGTTTTAACCTATATAAGGAACATAAGGATCAACATAGACAGACAAAAAATAGAACTTTTATTTAGACGGTTTATCTAACAATTTCTATCATCAACTATTGTACTTTATTTGGACGATAAAGTATTTGGATTAAATTTCGGTATAACAAGAACAAAATGATTCTGGCTTCATACCAATGACTAAGTACATACAGAAAAGTTAAACATTCTGGGAGGTGAAGGGTAAAAAGATACTATATCCCCTAATTTAGAAAATTGAGGTTAAAATGAACATTGCTTAAACTATAATTATGTAAAATATAAGCTTGAAAGAATGCGATTTTTTTTGCAAACATTTTACTGAGAAAGAGTGTGCTGTGCATTGTTGTCAATTATATACGATCGGGGTTAGTCTGGGCTGCGTACTTTGACCATAACCCCTAATTATAAAATTTTATTATATTTACTATATGATATCGCTCTAATTTTTCGTCTATTACATACTCACTATGAATATACCTACCCTATCCAATTAACTAATAACTTAGCAACTGATTGCGTGTCTTTAAAATATAACAGTATTGATTTAACATTATTCCATATATGTATAAACCTCTTATATTTGAATAACCTGAATTAAATGTCCTAGCCTAGGTTGTTGTACTGTTTTCAGATTGCTATTGATCACGTCATAGTTCTAAAATATTAATAAAACGTCTATAATTGTATAGACTTGGTATTTCTTGGAATTGACTATCTCTTAAAATAAAATAAGGGCCTTTGATTCACCTATTTATATGCATGCATAATTAGAAATACAATTAACATAAACAGACCTGAAATTACCGAATTAAACTAAATAAAAGATAAAAGATAGTAAGATGAACATAATATGTAATCATAAAATAGTCTACAACACCCTCCCCCCTGAATGACTGAAATATAACTAGAATGGTGACTTTGTATAAAAGGAAATTGTTTGGAAATCTAACAATTTATTAAAAATTAGATAAATTTGGCAAGTACCGGAATATTTTCGAATGTTTCGTGAAGGTAGGATTCCATAACATCAGAAAATTTCGTATAGATCCCAAAATCTTAAAAATTTGCCAAATATTGTATATAAAAATCGATAAATTTTAGCGATGTCGAAAGACGAACAATTTAATTTTTTGCTGTTTCCTGAAATTTCGTGGAATTTCAATGATTTTGAGGTTATAAAATATTCCGTTGTTCAGGAATTTCTGTAATTTTTATTCAGTTTACTGAATAGCGTAGATAGCGTGGAATGTTCCAATTCTCATGACATATACTAATTTTAATAACTTTTTTGCTGCTTATAAAATTATTCAATTTTTATGATATTTTTTGCAAATTCATAAAATATTCTGCACATTTGATAAAATTTTTAGTAATTTTATCAAATTTTTGGGAAGTAAAAATATTTTCAACATATTTTCAAAGTATTCTGAGATTTTTAACTTTCCATTTTTTCTATAATTTACAAACCTTGATATTCTCTGCACATAATAATCGTACTATCATGATATAGTAGATGAAGTTATTATAAGTGATATTATTAATTTCCAAGAAATGTTTAATTTCAAATGTAATATATGTATGTAGCATTATTACAATTACCTCTTAATTGTATATAGGTTCTGCAATATAAGCAATATGAATAATTTGAATAAATAAATAATTTTTAGGATACTATTTCTTGTGGAATTTATGTCAGAATAAAGTGTATTGTTGATTTAAACCGATATTAATACCTTTTCTCTTTTTATAGAACTCTAAATATAAATGTTTTATAGGCGAACGGCAATTAGAACAGAAATTATTTATTTCCTGTATTTATTATCGTTTGGTAAAATTCTCATTTTTATTTGACTAAACTAAAAATCAATACAAACTATACAAATTATGTTAATAGGTAATCAATTTACTTATTACTTATTACTGAAGAGAATATGAAACAATAACAAACATTAGTATTAACATTGTTAAGACTTTTAATTGAGAAACAATTAAAAATTCCTTATAATACTCGTATATTTCAAGAAATGTACCATTTTATTAGTTGGAAATCATTGAGCTATAATGTTATAATCAAAGAGGTTCTCTTTTAAAAATCTGCTATGAAATGCACATAAATATTACGAAAAGGGCTGCTGTACTGACCTTACGGATACTTTCTAAAACATTTAGAGAGAGAATATAAAATAGTAATTTCATATAATACGAGCAAAGATCTACTGGATGTAATATATAATGAACTGGTGAAACATCTGATTGAGTAAGTATTAGTAGTACAGAGTCAA
>JANTOP010018694.1:0-13598 GCA_027564815.1 Symmerus nobilis | reverse complement strand
CAAATTATTGAGATAATAATTTTTTGTGATGTCGACACCTGGCTTCGAACCTGCAACCTCCCTCTTCAAAGGCGGGCATCATACCCATTTTGCCATGAAGAGGTTAAAATAAGGAACCCGAACTATATAAAAAGTTTAGTTCATAATTAAACAACAACATTTATTGCCCAATTTTTCTGAAAGCGAGCAACAGTGCAACCCCTTTCTGTCTATTTGAAGTTTTATTTTCCACTTTGATCCATTATCCAGACGACTTCGACCGAGGAAATTAAATGTATAGCAAGAAAACGCTAGGCGAGATATTAGAACTTAAGGATAGGTGGATTGGTGTTCGTAGCATTATTTTGTATTAGTGGGGGATCTGAACCCATACAATGGAAATTTATGATTATTAAGTTGGAAAACTCAACATGATTGCTAAGACTGACTAATTATATGCTCCGTACAACAACTTTCTACTAACTCACATACGAAACACTATATATGTTATTGTTCTTTTGTAGATTTCGAGAAGTTGCGGATAAAATTAACAAGCATGGTTCTCAAACACCCCATGTATTTCAATCGTTGAAGGTACCCGTTAAACAAGTAGTGATTGGGCCAACACATTTCGGTATATTGTTAGAGGATGGACGTGCATATCGTGTGGCTTATTCAATCATTCCAGAACGTTTAGATTTAAGTAAGCAGGAAGTAACCAAGAAGTAAGTATCATATATTGACCATGGATTATTATTAATCATTGTGTTGTCTCGGCTAGCAACGGAAGTGGAGGCGCTGCATCCTCTGGGAATGCTCCACCATCTGGAAAAAGTTTGCCAGGACGACAATTGGCTCGGTCCAGAGCTCGCATTATTCGTGCGAATACATTGGCACGTGGATCAACTGCACAAGTGTCGAGTTCACGAAATAGTGGTGTCATCATTGGTAGTACATCGTCTGGTCGATCTTTAGTGACGGTGCCGGCAACGTTTGTACCAGAGGAGTTAGTGTCTCAGGCCCAAGTAGTATTGCAAGGAAAGAGTCGTAATGTTATTATGCGCGAATTGCAAGTAAGCTTTAAGAATTATTTAATATTAAAGTAAATTCTAATAGCCTTCTCATATTTAGCGCACTAATTTGGATGTAAACTTGGCTGTGAACAATTTATTATCTCGCGATGATGAAGAAGGCGAAGATACAGAAGAAGGGAGCGATAATTACGTACCAGAAGACATTATGTCGCTTTTAGATAATGGATTACACACAGATAATAGTGTAATAATTGATGCTGACACTATGTTTTCTGAGGAAGTATTTGGATATTCAAATATTCGTAGGTTAGTAATGCTTTATCTATAACCTCTAGCATAAAGATGTGTTTCGGGATTTAGGCAGTTGAATTTCATGTTGTCAGTTAATTACTAGTTTTTTTTACGAAGTTTTAAAAATTATTCGATATTATGAAGGTTAATAATTTATCTTGAAGAAGCTATTATGTAATCTGCCTCCATCTTTTTAGTTCACATTTAACTAAATATACTTTTTAAGTTTGTTATATAGTCGAGTTCGCAATGAACGTAATCAGATGTCTAATAATTTATCGGTAAACAATGATACGAGTGGAACTAGTGCCGGAGTTAATAGTCGTAGCAGTGGCCCATCAGCATCAGCATCATCATCATACAATACTGGTTCTAGTAGTAATGTCGGTGGCACTAGTGCAAGTAGTGGTGCTAATAATGTAAACAATAGTGTTCCCGGCAATGGCTGTAATGGTTCTTCTACTACAGATCGAGATAATTTCAGTAGGTGGCGCGATCGTCAATATTACGGACCTAGACGTTGGTTTCAAAATTCTCGTGAACAGGATTCAGGTTGGGAGAAAGATGCAGGTAAGAAGTTTATGATTTATCTTTAGTTCTCAACTTTTTTTTATCAGAAGGATAATTTTTTTAAGACTCAAAGAAAAAGGAATCAACTAGTGGTATACCACTATGGATTTCAGATGATTTAGAAGCTTGGCCAAGTCGTGAAAGCGAAGTACATTTTACCCAAATTGCTGCGTTATATTCTGAATTTATAGGTGTGTCAATCAAGGGCGACCTACACCAGTGGCGTTGGGCAGATAATGAGATATATAGAAATCTTGAAAATTCGATTACAACTTTTCATCCAAAAACAATTTCTTTAAATTTACAAGGTGAAAAAATTGTACATATATCTGCTGCGACTATTCGCTGTAGCGTGTCTACGGAATCAAATAAATTTGCAACATGGATGGACGAATCCTTAGGACAAGCAGCAAATAAATTGGAACATGCAGCAACACATTTTTCGGAGTTTTCTTCTGAAAAAATTATTGCGTTGTACACATGTACTTTATACACGGTAGCTCGAACGCAACAAGATGGGTTGTATTGGTGGGGAGTACTTCCCTTTGGTCAACGGAAACGACTTTGGGATAAGCACAGAGCGAAAGCTAGGAAGCCAGTGCGCGCAAATGTTAATGCACCGGAAATAGCTGTTGGTGCTCAAGTATGCATGAAGAATTGTCCTATGTATCAGCCAGGGGCTATTGGTTTTACTATTTCCAATGGTATACCTAGAGTTGGACAACTATTGAATGCAGCTTGGGATCTTACAGATGTTTGTCGGTTCAAGATAATTAATATTCAGTCTAATACACAGATTAACTCTGGATTAAGCAGTTTAACGTCAAACGATTTAAAAGATTTATTAAAATCAACATCTAATCCAACACCTCCAGCTCCAACACAAATAACAGGGTCATTCCCTACTACAACTATTGCTATTACTTCGCAAAAGGGCACTGGGAATAATAAGGAAACTGCTGATCGATTAGATATGCCACCACCTCCTTCCCCTGCATCTAGTACATGTAGCGATACGGGAAGTGCGACATCTCATAAAAGACCCAAAAGAGCCGCTCCAAAGGATGATGTTGAAACAAGGAAGGATGAAGAGCAATGGAATATTCGTTACGTTGTTTTTGTAGAAGACACTCGATCCTTCCCAATCGGTCGTGTGCTTAAAGTAGATGGCCAATACGCAGCTATTAAATTTCCTTCACCAAGCGGAACGGAAAGTAAAGAGGAAAGCGATGCATGGCAAGATTGTCGTTTAATGAAAAAAGACGATTTACAAGTTGTTCGATCGTTTGCTACGTCAAGAGTTCCAGATTGTATTCAAAAAACACCTAGACGAATAGTTCTGTCCCTGAATCAAACAAATGATAACTCTAACAATCCTAATCATACTTTGCTGACATTGGGAATCGATTCTAAAGGTATTCATGCTCTCGTGAAATCTGGAGGACAATTGCATTACTGCTTATATAATTTAAATACCGGGCGGCAAGAAAATTTTAGTTCACTGCCAACAGATATCCAATCTTTTCTTGGGCTCTCACCCAAACATATCTCGTTAACTTGCATAAATGAATCAATGGGAAGTATTGTAATATTACGTGATGGGAACAGTACAATATTTCCATTAGCTAAAGACTGCGTTGATTCCATAAGAGATCCACAGTGGTTTGATTTGCAACCAATAAAGTATATTGCGGCCGCGTCGTCAACATTACCTTCTGTTAGCCCAAATTTAAAATCTCAGGTTGCAATTATAGCCATCGTCCCCGAATATCAGTTGCTAATGCCAATTATTTTACGATGTGACATTAAGAAGTTTAAAAACCTGTTATCTCAAATTGAGAGTGATACGGTCAAGCAATGGTTGCCAATATTATCTGAAAGATGTGATGGAAACCGAAATATATTCCATGCTTGCGTATCAATGTGCTCGCCAACAAGTAATAAGGATAATGATTCTGAATCAACTGGTCACGCAACAGAAACTGATGCATTGCCAAATTTATCGGCAGATATAAATGCGCACGGCTCTGCTAGCAATAACAATAGAGTTAGCATTCGGGAAATGATGCGTCGTGCAACACAAGAAGCAATGAGAGTAATAGGTTCTGTTCCAAGTGGCAGTAACTCTACGGCAGCGGTATCTCAAGGTGATGATTCGGTATACTTACCATTACCATACTGGCCACCAGAATATGATACAAATTCAGGTGATGAGGACAATACTAACTGTAGCACAAATTCACAATTTAATAAAAATAACTCTAACAGTGGATATTATATAACTGATCCAACGGAACGTCGTGAAAACTCTGTGTATATTCTATCACAAATGTGTGGAAGTCCGGCTTTTCAGCCGTATTTAAAACAAATGTTAACCGCTCGTGACTCACATGGCCAAACACCATTTATGCTAGCAATTGTATCCAGAGCTTATCAAGCTGCAACTATTTTATTTACGGAAATTATAAAAATTTCAAATGGTCAAGATACGACAGATTCGATGATATTTCCTGCTGGTTCGATTCCCGATCAGTCTCCGCTTTATGTATTATGTTGCAATGACACTTGTTCATTTACGTGGACTGGAGCTGATCACATTAATCAAGATATTTTTGAATGTAAGACTTGTGGTTTAATCGGATCGTTATGTTGCTGTACTGAATGTGCTAAAGTATGTCATAAAGGGCACGATTGCAAGCTTAAACGAACATCTCCAACCGCATATTGTGATTGCTGGGAGAAATGCAAATGCAAGGCGTTAATAGCGGGAAATCAGAATAAACGCTTCGAATTACTATGTAAATTAATCTCGGACACAGATTTAGTAACACGACCGAATTCCCGTGGTGAGCCAATAATACTATTTTTAATACAAACAGTTGGACGGCAAAATATCGAACAACGACAATATAGATCACGACTACGAGCGACTGGAAGCAATCGGAAAACACCTTCGCTAGAACTGGATTCAGATATGCCAGATCATGATCTCGAACCCCCAAAATTTGCCCGAAAAGCCCTTGATCGCTTATTAAGTGATTGGCAGGCGGTGAAAGCAATGATAATGACTGGATATGATGCTCAACAAATGCATCAACCAACCAATAAAGTCTATTATAATGAGAGCAATGACCAATCCGTGTATTTAGATAGCCAAAGTGGCACTACGCTTTTAGATAAATTCACACATAGTCTCTTTGTTCGTTGCGGCAGTGAAGCATTAGATATTTTATTGTTAACATTAACTCGGGAACTATCAAACCGTGCTGTACCAGGTCGAGTTGAGGAAGCTGAAGTGGTCTCTAAGAGATTCGTCCGATCAGTTGCTCGAGTTTATGTAATATTCAGTTTAGAGAAACTGCCATGTGCAGATAAACAGAAAAGGTGGGATATAAGCGAAAAGTGTGAATAAATGTTAAGTTAATTTGGTTTTATGTTGTCATATTCTAGCTCATCCCAGCAAAAACACATTCTTACGTGCAGGAGGGTGTTTCAATCGCTTCCCAAAATATCTATTGAGGAATTAATTGAGACTGCGGATTCTTTAATTGCTCCAGTTCGAATGGGTGTAGTGCGTCCTACAGCACCATTTTCAATAACATCCTCCACCATTGATGTAAGTATATATAATAATATATATTTGATGGGCAATACACGCAGTTCGAGTCTCGAGTCCCGAGTCGAGTCAGATTTTCATTTGTTAACTTGTACTATTCCTATCGACCATTAAGAATATAGCGATAAATGTAAAATAATAAATTTGATTTATTTCGGTCGTTATTTCACCGACTGGTCTTTTTGAAAACGAAATAAAAACGTTATATTGATTGAGTAACAAATATTAATATTTATATGTAGAGTTCTGACGACCTATTTAATGTCGAACCGATTGTACCATCTGCTGTACGCCCAGTAAATTTAGAGAGCCGGCAATCTCCATCCGTAGTACAAGAAAGTAATGTAGATAGAACCGAAAACCACGAAAGTACTACTTCGGAACCAGCTACTTTTATTTCCCATATCGACGGCGATTACCGTATGCGACAAATAGTTGACAATATTGAATCTGATAATACTGCAGATCATGGACAAGATGATGAAGAGGTTTCCGAGCAAGATATAGTGCAAGTTATGCATTCGGGAACTGATCGTAATATTCGAATGGCCCAAATACCAATGGATGAAGATATTCAAGATCCATTAAGGAATGATGATGCTGCCGCTGATCCATGGCAAGGTGAAAGTGATAATGAATTTAATCTGAATGATGCAGAAACAGAATCAGATTCAGATGATAATCAAAGTACTCAAGACGCTCAACGTAGTGTGCAAACTGGTGCTACTGCTGGCTCTGATACAGGTAAAAGGTTTTCGGACAAGTGATTATGAGCTTAGACTTTCTGATATTTTTTTGGCTACAATTACTAGGTATTCGTTCATTATTTTTGTTCAATGAAGATGAATCGGATGGTTCCAGCCAACCAGAAGACGAGGGGTCTGAGGATGGTGAAACAGATGACCATTCTCAGGAAGACTTTCAGTTGAATGATGACCATTTGGAGCGGAGATCTACATCTGGTATCGGCACTGCCGGTACTCAACGAGGAAACTCTAATCTAGGACCACTTCAATGGGCTATTCGCAATAGGGAGAATAATCGGTCATCTTCAGTACGACTTGCAGCTGGTTCAAGTTTAGTGTTTATTGATCCAGCTGCACTTCGACGTACTACGACTGCAGGGGCCGCCGTTACTAGTGGACAAGAACCTCATACCATGGCATCAACTGCAAGCAGTTTAGCACGAGCCTTTAGCATTATTATAAGACAAGTAAGCCAGTTGTTTAATATGGTTTCCGAGCTATATACAAACGGAATGCTGCATAACATAAATCTAACATACAAAGAAGCCCATGAATTGCACGTAAGTTCATATTTTTATTTTGTTATAGTTGCTATCACCTGCTCATACCATTAGACATTTTGTCTTCCGAAAGAAGATTGAAAAAGTTAAATCCGATATAGTAATGAAATAGACCTAAGTTCCATTAGAATTTATTATCAAATTATTCCTTCTACTTAATATCAACTGAAATTCTTCTTAAAAACTAAGATCTATGTGGTGATTTCTCATAATTCTTCATTTCTCGATTGTTGCTTTTATCTTCATGATTTGACCAAATATCACGGGCTCAGTTATACCCAAATAGTGGATCAGTAATTATACCATAATTTAATATGTAAAGGTAAGTAGAAGAAGGTAAGACCTTCCTCTTCTCTTGGACTATCGAACTGATACTTTGCTCTACAGAGGTTCAATCACATTTTAATAAAGAGGTTAAAGTTTTTATTTATAATCATGCTTGCACTCAAGATGATTATAATTATGCTTAAAATAAATCTCGGTATGACCGATTCTTTTTAGTGAGCTATAATGAGATCAGTACAAAATCTACGCAATAAATTCACTGTACGTACATACATTTACAATACCACAGCTTTACGAACAATTTATTGAATACAATTGATCAAATACAATCATTCAAGTATACAATCAAAAAAATTGATAAACCACGGATTAATTAGTTTGCAATAAAATGCTCCATCAATAAATTGTCTTTCGATCCAAAGTTTTAGTTTCAATTTTCTTGAAAAATTGTCTAATGTCATTCTAACATTAATATAAAAAAATTTATAACTTATATACTTTTAATAAAGATGACACTGGAATTACGACTTAAACCCACATGGGATTGGATGTTGTCTGTTATGGATGCAACAGAGGCGCAACTTCGATTTGGGGCTTCTCTATCTCATTCGACTGATTTACCCCAATCTTCTCATTCTTTTTATTCAGCAAATACAGCTCAACCAGCAACAACCACAACTACTAATTCTACGTCTACAACGTTAGGAGGAATAAACGTTTTAAATGGATCATCTCAGCTTCGAACACGAAGTTCAAATGAAAATGTTCAGAATGCAACAGGTAGATATTTATTTTCGTACATTCTATTATTATTCCACTTGTTCCATAAATTATCTAATTAAGTTTTGTTTCTAAAATTAACTCTCACTTTACCAAACCATTCCGAATATATATCCCAAAATTATTTTGGAGAATTATTTAATTTGAAAATTTGTATAAAAATATTACATATTTGTATAAATATACCTCTACCTTGGTCCAGACGGCAACGTCACAGCCAGCTTTTGGAAGAGGGAGATTACGGATTCGATCTCTGGTAGCGCATCTTAATAAAAAAATGATTTAGTTCCTCAGTTGTCGATCACTAACCGGGTGATATCAGATGGTTACGTAAAGGTTGAAAAACCAATGGCGGTCCCACGTACTATGCATAGTATAAATCTATAGTACGGAAGACTCCTGTTTCCTGTATACGGCAAAAGAATATATGTATACTACACCTGCAGCAGGTATATATGTATATGTATACTACAGCAGCTGTCAATTAACTTAAAATGATCAATGACAACAGGTTAAGACCAAAAACAACTAATATAATTAAATTATTCACAAACCTGCATTGGTCAGCGTGGTGAATTATTAGACCAAAACCCCCCAATGAAAAAATCTTGGGGGAGGCCTATTTTCAGCAGTGGACTTCAGCAGGCTGATATTGCCATGCCATGCCATAAAAATGTTTTAAATAAAATAAAAAAAACCGTAGATATATTCAAGAAATTATATCACCAATTGTGTTTTAGAATAATTTTGGTTTAGATTTTTGTCTCCAAACTATTGTAATATTAAAAATTGTATCTTAATAAATTTTCATATTCTGATGTTAAGCTCATTCTAATACGTCACGGCGGGATTTCTTGACATATGCCTTGTCATTGATGAGATCGCATACATCGGAACATCGTGATTCGTTGCCAGTATTAGATGTTACTGCACTTCGCCACACAGCTTATGTTTTGGATAGCATTGTATTTTATATGCGGGCATGCAAGGATAATGACCTTGAAAAAGATCCCAATTTTTGGGTGGATCCTGTAAGTATTGTACTGAGACTGAGATGATGATCCTTAAGATCATTATAATTAAATGTTTCTACCTCCTATATAAACTACCTGCAACTTATCAATTCATACTGATTGATTAATATAAAATATTATAAATTTAAATTTGAATTCAGGATGAAAATGAGAATGATGATATAGAGGATGAGTTTGTCAGTGAATCGATGGATATTGAAGATGATTTTATGACCGGATCATCGTTTGGACCACGTCATAGCTTTTTCCAAAGATCCGAGTCTACATTATGTTTAGGTTGTCCGCCACCAGATCCATTTTCATTGCCATTATGTGAATCGCTACCATTAGCTGACCAGCCACATCTCCTACAAGCAAATTCTCGTCGTGAAGATCTTTTCGGTATACCAAAACAACCGATAACAATTCTGCAATCCGAAAATAAAGAAATGGACTCAAAATCAATATTAGAGCTACCACCAACTCGTTTAAGCTTGTCTCAAAATAACCGAATTCTCTGTCCCCATTTATCAACTAAATTTGTTGCATGTAATGAATCGCAAACCGAAAATATGCACACTTTCCAATCCAATGATTCTAATGTTATGAATACTGAAAGTTTATCTGAAAATACTTCAAGCACAGCTAATGAATTTAATGTCGTAACCAAATGCGTACAACATTCTGATACAGCAATAGCAGGCCCATCAAATAGTGATATATCCGTAATATCTGCCAGGCAATCGAATGAAATAAATGATCACAATAACTTATACGTCCAACTAAAGAAAAAAAATTTCTACGATCCACGTGAACCCGATAATTATACACATTTTGGGAAGAAAGATGGTGAGTATTCAGTGGAACAGTATCTTGGATCATAACTCTTACTATAAATTGTGTTGTAAATTTTTTCAGAAGCACCACAAGACCTTTCTCGTTGCATTAATGATTCCGATAACAGTTTTAAATCTACACATGAATCGGAAGGCACATCATTTATGGTTGATTTAGAAGATAAGGATGAAGAAGCGTTGCATTCATTATCGATTCGGCCACAGATAATTGTTACACCGAAGAAGAATATGGCTCTTTTAAGTACAGATGAAACTACTTCCCTACCGGAAAATCCTAATACGTCTATGACACAATGTGTCAAGTGCAGTAATTTGCAACCATTAACTATCCAAGTGGCGGGGACAGCTGATGAATCAGTATCAGTACTCTTTTCTCAGAAACTTTCACCAACAAAGAGTGTGATTGTTCGAGCCGGTTCATCGGTGAGTATTATGAAAATTTTATAATAACTTGATACTATTTAAAAATAGGTTTAAAATAGCCAGACCTCAGAGAATATAGTGCAGTATTTAAGACATTTATGTTAACCTGTTGCGCCGTTTTGTGAACGTTACCTCTATTTAGAGATTGCTCCGAAAATCCATGATATTATAAACTTGACATAAGCGATATGTGCAAATTTTCAACTGAAAAGGGAATATGAAAAATTTGGAGAAAATTATATAGGTGGCTTAAAATCAAGCACCAACTAATTATAATATAGTTTCGTTATCAATCTTCCGTTTTTATGCATATTCTATTATGTCTTTCTAGATAGAGGTACAGACTCATAATATCGACGTGTATCTAATTCAAGTTCAATTCTATAGAGATATTTTTCACCCTAAATTGTACCTCTTTCTCTGACATCCTTTATTTATTATATTGGATATAGATACAGAGAATTCTAACGAGTTAAGCATTCTCTCACTATATGTCCTATAGCAAGTATAATACACTTACTGATGAGCTTACACACTAAATTTTGTCGTAAGTACAGATACGAAGTGAACAAAGAATTTCCTGATTAATAATGTTATTTGTTTAATTATTATTTTTTTTACTGTCCTATTTTTGCTTTCAAATAAAAGGCATCTAATTCGTCGCATGATCAACGACAACAAGAAGCCATAAGTTCAGGAGCTAGCAATTTACAGCAAATCTCATCGAATATAGAAATTGAGTCAATAATTGACCCACAGAAAAATACTTTATCCGATATTCAGGATATGGCACCGCGCGGACGATTCTTTACTCCAGCTCTACTAGCTCCTATTACTCCAGCTTGGGATTTGTTGCTTGGTCGCTGGAGATTATCATTGGAACTATTTGGTCGTGTTTTCATGGAAGATGTTGGCTTAGAACCAGGATCTATTATATCTGAGCTCCGTGGTTTTCCTGTCAAGGAAGCACGTTTTCGTCGTCATATGGAAAAATTAAGGAATTCTCAGCAACGAGATTTGACTCTTGCAAAAATGGATCGAAATCGTAGCAATCTTTTGATTCAAACGTTTAAAGAATTGAATACGCAAAGTAGGCGTATACATCCTCCTCTAGCATTTAATCGAGTAAAGGTAACATTTAAGGATGAGCCAGGTGAAGGTTCAGGAGTTGTTAGAAGTTTTTATACATCAATTGCTGAAGCATTATTAGCAAATGAAAAATTGCCCAATTTGGAACTAGCTCAAGTAGCATCCACCCCCAATCCGCCGGGCCCTAGCAACAGAAGTGGGAAATATACAACACAGTTCATCAATATGTTCCGACGAAATAATAGTATACTAATGGCTGGAACTGAACAACCATCATTATCTACTCGTCGAAATGGTGGAAATAAACCATTGTGGCGACCTAACCGGGATAATAGAAAAACCTTAAATTACGACGCAAGACCGTATAAACCGGTGGTCTCAAGTCAAGGTAGGTTGCCTACAGACGTACTAAAGAAACGTTTATTTCACGTAGTTATTTTGTCTTAGATCCTCCAACATCAGGTTCATCATCAGTTAATTTAAACGATCATCTTTCTTTACAAGTTCAACAGTATGGTGAAAGACTTTATCCTAAAGTATTTGCATTGCATCCACAACCAATAAATGCACAAAAGATAACTGGAATGTTGCTAGAATTACCTACCCCCCAATTGAATTTCTTCTTCTCATCTGAAGAGTCATTACGAATAAAGGCGGATGAGGCAATGGATTTAATTATGTTAAAACAAAATGAACGTACCGAGCTTGGTAATTTTTTTTTATGCTATTGGTATATAGTCGTTGCATTTATATTAAATTTGTTTACCGTTTCAGAAAGTAACACATTAAATAATAGCAGTACTCCAACTACATCCAATAATGTACCTGGAATTTGTAATTTTGGATCAACAGTGGGCGTGGGAAGTTCCTTAACACCGAAACGAATGAATCCAATTGTTGTGCTAGAAGATTGTCAATTAGAAGATAATGCTCCATTGTTTTATTCTCCCGGAAAAATCGGATTTTATAGTCCACGACAAGGTTATGCTACACATGATAGATTAAATGCATTTAGAAATGTTGGAAGGTATTGTCTAAACTGTTAACTACCTTTAGTTTGTTTTTTTTTTTTATAATTGACTAAATGAGCTGATTATTTCATTTGTCTTTTTCAGATTGATGGGATTGTGTCTATTGCAAAATGAGCTATTGCCCTTATATTTGCAACGTCATGTTTTAAAATATATTTTGGGCAGATCAATACGTTTCCATGATTTAGCCTTTTTTGATCCAGACGTATATGAGAGTTTAAGACAACTTGTTAAGGAATCTAATAAAGATGGTGTCTTGTCAAGTTTGGAATTAAATTTCGTGTTAGTAACGAGTGATGTTATTTTTTTTTATTTTGCTATACATATTTCTTTATTTTCAGTATTACACCTTCAGGTGATGATGGAAGTGGTATTGTTGAGCTTGTTCCTGGCGGAAGAGATGTACAAGTTAATGAGACTAATGTATATGACTACGTGAGGCTTTATGCGCACTATAAAATGGTCAAATCAGACGAGAAAGCATTAGAGGTAAGATATAATCAATATAAAATTATGGGTAAATTCTTTATATTCAGTTGTATTCGATAAATTTGCTAGCACATTTTAGGATATTTATTTTGAAATGTTTCCTTGAATTTTTTTTCATATGAATTTCAACTTGCTGTAAAATCCGTAATTTTTTTTTTAAATCCTCCAGACAGACTTCTTATTTTATAGCCAAGATAGAGCTTGCAAGATTTGAAGAAAATCGGTTAAGTAGTTTTAGAGAAAAAGGTATCTCGATTTTCTATGTAAAATGCGACAGTTCAACTACCCCCTTATGTAGAATTTGTTTGAATATGGTTACGTTTGGCCTTTAAGAAATTTAATATTATATTCCTTACTTTATATCACAGGCAATGCGACTCGGAGTTTTTGATGTTTTGCCAAATGGAACCTTAGACTCCTTAACGGCAGAGGACTTACGACTTCTATTAAATGGTGTAGGGGATATTAATATTGCCACTTTAATTTCGTACACAACTTTTAATGACGAATCTAGCGAGAGCGGTGATAAATTACAGAAATTTAAAAGGTGGCTCTGGAGCATTGTTGAGAAAATGAACAACTTTGAACGGCAAGATTTGGTAAGTTAAATTTAAATTAGTTTTATTGTTTTTAGATATTATAAATTACAATATTACTATGAAATGTATAAGGAAGAGTGTGAGTGTATAAGTGTGAAGAATGAATAAAATAACAGAAGTTACAACATAGTATAGTACAGTAACCGTAAGTATCATTTTTCGTTTATAAGTTAGGCTGTGAATATGTTGGGGAGTTGACTAACGATAATAGCGTCGATAAGAGAGACGAGAAATAC
>JANTOP010018683.1:0-13607 GCA_027564815.1 Symmerus nobilis | reverse complement strand
CCAAATTATTTATTAATAATTACTAATTAATTAGCTTAATTTTTTATTAATCTTTATTTTTGAAAAAATTGAAATTTTGTTAAAGGATTGTTGTTCGGACAGAAAATAGATTTTAAAACGTAAAAAATTAGGTTCGGAGAATTAAGCTTTCTGGGAGCTTTTAAGTTTTTGCAAAGCTTTTGAACGAAATGTTTAGTTTTGAAATTTTTGTATTTTTCCTCAACTAATTTAGAATCATTCCTGTATCATCACATTTTTTTGGAACCGAAGAAAATAATTGGGAAATCCGGATCAAATTAGCGGTACGAGCACTTACGAATTTTCAACTATTGCGAAATATTTAATTTTTGTAATTTTACATAACTATTAAGGCAACTTTCTGCGTTTTTACATTTTTTTCGGCCGAAGAAATCTGCACAGAAATTCTGCACAACTAATTTTATCCCGCATTTAAGCAGGGGAGGTTTTGGAGGGCATTATTCATAAAAAAAACTGTTTTAAAAATGGAAATACCACTGACCCGAAATAACTTCTTAATACTCACATTTTGGTTGGTTTTGACCCGCAGCCTAGAAAGGTTGCCGACCAAATAGTCGGCTAAGTTAAAGATTAATTTTAAAAATCCTCATATGTTACTCGCAAAGTTTCTCTTCTAACTATCATTTAGAGTAACATTCTAACTACCTCAAAGAATAATCGATTTAATTCGATGAACATATTTTCGATTTTAGTAAATTATTTCTTTATTTCAAAATTATTTATCTATACTAATATTAAAAAATATTTTCTTGATTTATGAAAATTATTTCTTGCGTACAGTAATTGTTTCTCATTATTAGAAAACAATTTCTTGATTTCGGAAAGAATTTTCTTGATTTTAGAATATATTTTCTAACATAACCGTTTACTCAATAGAATGAAACGTTTTTTTTTCATTTATATGGTTAAAAATATATTTGTTTAGAGCCTTTTTGGTATTTCGGATTAGCCTCCAAATACTAAAATCGATTTCCAAAACTTCAAAAAGTACAAATACATTTTTTGAAATTTGTAACCCATCAAGGTGAGTAATTCATTCATTCTACAAGTTTCATGCTAACTCAAGATATTAAGAAATTATACAAAATAAATAACTTAAGCAATTGATCTGAAACAACACACCGGTTTCGGATTATTAAAATATTAGATATTTTCACAGGTGTCCCTGGGAATTAAATAGATTTGCTGACAAAAAAAAACCCCATTAACAAATATGAAAATATTAAATACGATTAGTTAACAATAAACATATCAATTTGTATGACATTTCTGACATTTCTTTCTTCTTTTATAAATTCTCCATACAATCGTTAATAATTCTCATTGTAAAATCAATGCACAAATGAGATAATTTTCATTAATTCAATTGAATACGAAATTCAATTACTAATTTTAAATAGTAAAGATGGAAATCATTTAAATATAAATTAACTAAGAAATATCCATTTAAAACTCTTGTCATGAGTAGATGAAGATAAAACATTGAAATGGGATCTGTGAATGGGTCATTTGTCGGCCGATATCTTATCGACTGAAAGTCATTTTTAAATTGTCTGTTTCTATATATACCTACTAATGGTAGATATTCAATAAAATATTATAGAAAAATGATTAATTACTTTTTATTTTCTTTCGATTTTTAAGGAGATAATTCAACACCATATAGAATAGAATATCAATTCCCTGGCTACCACACAAAGATATCAATGGGCGGTGTATGTTTCGAGACTTTTTTACCAATTATATTGTAAGAGATTGTTCGTAGAAAAATATGTACAACAAATTTTTTAACATGTAAAATTAATTAAAAATTAATGCTCAATATTTAATATAATATTAATGTATTACCCTGAGGAGGGAACATTAATTTTAAGATTTGTATAATTTTTTCCAAGAATACCCATGGTTGTACCAATTCCTATGTATATGAATGGAGAAGTGGATATAAGGGAAAATGTGCACATAAGTTACCTGCCTATATGAAGTTACTTACAGGCAGGAAATATCTCCATAAGGTGTGCAGAATTTAATTATTTTATGGTCTGTCCTTTGTGAAATTTCATGGATTATGGATCTCGGAGATTATTTTCCAATTCGTAATTTAAAACTTTCTTTGTGCTTTTATGTTTTTGGAAAATTAATTTATTAAATTTTAATTAAAACTTTTAATGAGCTTTGAAATCTTGGGAAAGTAAAATTATTTAGATAACAAAGAGGTTTCAATGCCTATCTAATTTATATTCCAAACTTTAAGCTCAATTAAAGCTTTTAAATTTTCGAAAAGCTTTTGTAGAAAAATTTTAGATTTGATTACAATTGAATTAATCAGATAAAAAATGAACCTTAAAATATGAATAAAATTTAATTAAATGGTTTCGGTAAGCTTTCAAGATTTTCGTAGATATTGTTCCAGAAAATATTAAAGTTTACTCAAAATCAATTAATTAGATAAACAGTAGCTAGCATTTTAACACCTCAACTGGTTATCTGGTTAACTGGTTAACTAACTGGTAAAGCCACGAATTACTGACCTATTTCCTGTTTGAATTTATGAATATGACAAGAAATTAGATGGAAAACATCTAAACAATAACGATAATACAAATGTCGGGAAAGTTCGAAAATTTATTAAATTCGGGATAATTATAATGAGAAACCAGAAAGAAGTCTTTACTTTAACAAACATCAATTGATTTTATTGGAATTTTTATAATTAAAAAATTAAGATATTGGTAGACTCAAGTCATTCTCTATTCAAATCAATATCGATATTTCCTACTTTAAAATTTTCTAGGAAATTATATCCATTTTCCTGAAGAATATTCCGTTGTTTTTTCATATCAATCGCCCTAATTGTGGTGGTTCCAATTTGAAAATTATACGGCAAAGGGTTGATGATCATTCAACAAAAATTTAAAAAATGTCATACATTTTCTAAAACTCAATCGATTTTTATAAAAATACATCAACTGGGTCGGTATACAGAGCAGCAGTTAAAGCCCTTAGAAAATAGAATAAATAAGCGGGTGTGGCAATAATTGCCCAGTAACCACTGCAGCCACAAGGGCCTATTGTGGCAAATGGTCCTTAATTAGGTAGTTGGGCCATATTTCAGAAGGTGTGCTCTGCACCTTCAGCGCATTGAATCGCACGCCACTGAGTTGCTTATATTACCAGTTAAAGAGTTGGTTTATTGATGCAGTTAGGAGAAAATTTAAGCTAGAACCTGTTAAAAATTTGTCTTCAGTTACAAATCTACCTATATAATAAAAGAAAGTGTGGTTTGTATGTACCCGATGACAAAACTCCGCAACCCACCCCCGCAGCCCCATGGGGGTTATGTGGGGTAGTAGCCCTACATCCTCCATCCATGAAGAAGCTTCGGTTTAGAACTACGGGGGTGGGGTTCGGAGATAATGGGTGTCAAATGTTACATTATCATGATATACATAACTATAAATATACAACATACATACATAAGTTGAATTTAATTACAATGAACAGAACATTGAAACTCAGACCTTTTTGGCCGTAGCTCCTTCCAGGGAAAAAGGAGCGGCTAGAGAAAAAAATTTACTTCCCAGAGTCATATACAGCGGATCGACTGAGGGGGTCATTGACTTCCTCCTCCCCTCCAATATGGTCGCCAGTGACGTATTCACCGATGTAGTGTAGATAGTTGGGGGCTGATAACGCGCACAAGGGTGCATTATGGACAATCGGTTCTATGGAGTGTTAACATTTTGAAGGTTTGGGCTACTTTATGGGTGATGATGGGATGGGCTACCGAGGCGCCAGCTGGTAGTAGTGGAACAAACAACTTTTCCCCTGCCTAAATTCCAAAACACTGCATAATTCAGGTTTATCGTCCGATCACCTTACGATGTTCTACGAAGTTGGAGCCATGGTAAACCAACACCCATTCGTACAATTTCCATTCCAATTTTAATATTGTACTTTCTCGGGAACTCAATTTTTCTCCCAGAAGGAGGCGTCCTAGATGTCCTAGACGCCTATTGGTGATTTTAGTTCTTGTCCCCCTCGCCCCCTTCTGCTATGTGGTCTAAAGGTAAAAATTGTCGACGCTTGGCGAAAATATATATCCATATTACCTCAAAATTACCTCAAAATGGCGTCTGACGTGAAACTCATGTATGAGGAAGTTGTTCTTTGGGTCAGGCTGGCCCTAGGCAAAATGTTGAAAAAAATCGGTGAGCTTTTTTTGATCGGAAACGATTTTTTTTTAAATCAAAAATTTTTATTTCACCAAAAAATTGCAAAAAATGGTCGCTCTTGACGAAAATTTTCCGAACATTGCCGAAGTGCTTTTTTCCTATTAGCTCTCTTATTTACAGTCCGATTGAAAAGTACTATTCTGGGGGCCTATAGAACATGTAAAAATACACCTGAGAAAAATATATAAGTAGTGCTGCATACAAAAATTTAGATTTTTGCTCAAAAGTTTAGTAAAAAGACGTCCAATATGAAAATGATGTACCACTAAGTTATTTAGCTTGCAAAAGTGCATCCTACAAAAATATACAGTAGGTGGCGCAAAATGTCAAAAATTTTACTTCAGTTGCGTTGGATCGAAAAGTTATGTACTAAAAAGTTATTGCACATATGATTGCCCATCCAATGATATGCAACTCGATATGTAGTTTGGTTAACCCTTTGACGTTGACAAAAGAAAATTTTTGTTCGGGAGGGAAAATTTTAACCGAAAATTTGCTCAAGAGGTTGAAATTTGCATAGCAATCGTCGAAAATATGTCTTTCAGAAAACCGCCTCTAGCGGAGAGGGGGTGGGAAAATTTGTAAGTCTTACATTTTTATTTTATATAGAATGAAAATACCTAACGAGTGATACTAAATTCATGGGATGCGTTCATACAAAATCAAATTAAAAAAAAATTAATTAAATTTTCAAATGATTTTTACGCCGATTTTTCAGTGCATTTTTCAATTTTCTATACGAATATATGGGGCCTATACAAATCATATAAAAATGATATATGTATATGCTATCGGAAACCTATACAATTAGGTTGGCCGACCAAAGTAGTATATACCAAAGTAAAATCAGTACTGGGAAACACAAAGATTAAAAAACCGTTTTAAAAGAAGGTGACGAAGTCTCGCCACTAACTTCCCATGGTAGGCAGATCGGGGAAGGAGGTGTCGGTCGACCCGGGCAGTGCAGGGAACTATATATTATTACCATGGGTATTGAAAACCACTAGAGAATAAGGGATTTTGAAACTTTTCTACTTACAATTTTCTTTTGAGCAACAACTGATAGATGGAGTCTTTGGAGGTAAGTTAAAATTATTCGGAAGGGGCTGGACTATGCTCAAACTAATGGAGCAATTTTTTTTCTCCCCCCCCCCCCTCCTCCTCTGTCGCGCTGTTATCAATACTCGGAGCGATATTGATAGAAATTGTAGTGGCATTTTTTTTAAACGTAATAATAATAAGTTAAAGCGAATTGCTTATGGTATAGTTAACAGTGTATAAGGTGGAATTTTAGTGTGTTAAATAAAATTAATATTTAATACTACTAAACTGGTTAGTTTTGTCCGAGCGAAGCGAGGGTAACTCCAGCTAGTATTCGAATAAAATTTCGATGTCCATAGCCGATACCCTGTATTAATTATTTTAAAATAAATGGAGCGGTAAATAGAAAATCATCCATTCGATATTGGAAATACTAGTAGAGGATACGACAATCGATTCAATTTAATAATAAATTATTAAAAATAAAATTATAATGATAACTATAATGAAAGAAATAATTTATTAAATATATTCTATATCCTCGTAATTTATCATTAATAATTAAATGGGCAATTTCGAATAATTGATAATGGTAATTAATATGTGAAAATGGTATACCAAGTGTACCAATTATTTGGTATATCAATCCAATTTGATTGAAGACTCTAATTTTTAAATGAAAATGCAGGAGGTAAATGGCATCGGGACTTTTATTACCCAATGATAATATTAATAGACTTTCACTTGGTAGGAGATTTCTATCAGGATGGAAAGGAATTAAAATTTTCATCCAAAATAAGAAATGATGTTGAAAAATTAGACAATAAACAGATAAAATGTTTTCCTGGAGATAATATCACACCGGAGTTGTTTGTTTCTCCGAGAAATTGTTCAAGTAAAAAGATTGATAGATTTGTTTACTTTTACTTGGTTTTGTAAGATTAAGAAGAATATTTACTATTCATATTTCTTTCCCCTGTTGGTATCATTTATAAGATTTGTATACATAATGCATTTTTATGAGGACCCATCTACAAGATACCATATGAGTGTGTGGTGTACCCGCCGCATAAAAATGAAAATGCATAATGTTTATAAGCATAGTCGTCGAATTTTTTTTTTTTCTTGCATTTACGAGAAACAACATTATAAATATTTACATAAATAATAAATTAAGAGTTACAATAATAAATTAGGCGACGATAAACAAGATAACTTACACATAGGAAACATGATGTCGAGGAGATAGTCGGAATGTTAGTTGGAGCGAGAGAAAGAAGAAACAAGTCATTTGAAAGATTATTTTTAAGATGGGATGGTTAAGATAGCTAAATTTGTTGTAAAACATTTGATT
Organism: Symmerus nobilis; assembly: GCA_027564815.1. NCBI lineage: Eukaryota > Metazoa > Arthropoda > Insecta > Diptera > Mycetophilidae > Symmerus > Symmerus nobilis. The sequence goes on along the minus strand of JANTOP010018683.1, from coordinate 6,938 downwards.
TTCTTTTTATAACTTTTTCTTATAAATGTTCCGATTCGATGGGGAACAAAGTTAACGATGGAATTTAAGAAATTAAGAGAGTAAAATAAACCAATAGAGACAAAAGGGGACAAATCAATTCTATTTGTTCCATTCGATTTTTATCAATATTTTTCTGATAAATGATGTTAATTAAAAATGATTTTTTTGTTATGAATATCCAACAGTTAGATTATTTTCTAAAAAATGGACCGATTAGAAATTAAATTTATACCCACGGTATTCTTTTCCCTATAGAATATCCATTCTCAAAAATATCTTGTTGATGAAAACGACGATATATTTTTGTTTTTATTTAATGATCGCTCATAAATATCATTTTGATGCATATTTAATCTGTGGTCGATTGCGATTAATAAGATTTGAAGAAGATTATTGATTGTTTATTGATCTTTATATTCAATCAAAGGGGACAAACCAAATAATTTTCTATATTTAATTTTTTATTTATTTAATGGGATAAAAATAAATGATATGATGCTGGGCTCATCAATGGACCCCATAACGCCAAACATGGAATTTTTTCATATTTTTTCATCGGTTCGTACGTATATAAAGTTACGAATTTATCGTTTGACACATAGTTTTTAAATCATTAGAAACTATTTATTATAAATTATTTGATGATCTTATAATATTGGGATTGGTAACATCAGTACGATGACCGAAACATCTGGCAACTTAATTGAATATTTGGGTTATTGGATATATGCCATTATTTTGTTCGGTAATAAAATATCAATTCTAGACTAAATATATTAGAGGAAGTAACATTTAGGTATCGAGGAAAAATAGGATTTCATAAAATTTCTTAAGTTTTAATAAATTTTAAAATTAATAAGACATTTTCAGAATTTAATGAAATTTCCAAAAAATTTGCGAAAAAATGTTACAATTTCGATATTTTACAATCTTCGCCAACTTTCTTTTTTACTATTAAATTCGTAGAAATTTTTGGATGTTTTTGAAAATATTGGATTGGAAATGTTCAAAATTTCATAAAATCATAAATTTTCATAAAATGTTCCAGTTTTAGTGCAATTTTGTAATTTTCGGCCATTTAACTTATTCCCTTACGATTTTTTTATATTTTTAAAAGATGAGGAACAAATTTCAAATAATTTATTTTATTAATATTTCGATTAATATTAATATTTTTGTTGAATGAATAATTATAATCATAATGAATAATCATAAATAATTAATGATTAATAATATTTCTTTATTCATCATTCATGAGCTACAAAATTCTAAAATCAAAAATAATCTGTTATCAATATTCCCAATTGTATAAAATAGTTTAAAGAATTTGATTCTTTATGATGATTCTTTATTTGATTCTTTGATGATGTGGTAATTTAGGCGAGCTGCTTGATTACCATTACAATTTAAAATTGAATTATATCCTTGCAATACGGTTCAGTGATGAGCCTACTTTAAATCTATATATAAAAATTAATTTAAAATTTCTTGTGTAGTCACATACAATTTAATCCCGATTATATTTTAACCTTTACACATTGAGTAAATTTGAGTAATTTACGTATTTGCAATTATAAAAATATTGCTAAATTAAGAAATTATAGTGAAATTTATAGGAAATTTGCCGATAGCCAAGGTATGTTTCATAAAGTACACTACTGCAAAATAAGATAACTAGAATATTGCCTAAAGGACATGCACAGACAATTAATCTGGCAGTAAAATAGGATAATTCTTCATATAATAAACCTGGAGAATAGATGAGAGCAAATTTTAGTAATATGAATTTGCAATTTCGAAAGTTTACCTACCCCCAAATTCCTATAATTCTAGATATCGGGGATTGTTAACAAAATTTTGATAAATCACACGTTGGCAAATTTCACATAGTGGAAAATATAAACTTAATTTTCCGTATTTCCGATTTTAAAAAATGAGTTGAATGTCGTAATTTGTGTTCATTTGCATGTATAGGCAAATTTCGATAATTTGCCTGGCGAATATATAAATAATACGCCTCATTTAGATATTTGGGTCTGTCCATGTTACCACTTGTGACAATTTGCAAGCAATTTCAACTTTAAATGCTCTCGACTTGTTAACTAATTGATCTAGAATCTTAATTTTTTTATATGTTAGAGATAGATGTTCTGAGTTAATAAATCGTTACCGTCCATCACATTTAAATGAGAGATAGTAGCCCAAAAGTATGTTGACAGAGCGTTAGGACTTGGGACGAGGTAGGAGCTCATATAAAACATGTGTTTTTTTAAATCGTTTTATTAGCATATTCTAACAAGTTATAATACCATCGAATATTTTGTTCTATTATTTAAGCATAATTAAGTAATTATTAAGTATTCTACTGTTAATAATTCGTAATAGTCATTTCAAGAAGGAAAAACACGTTACCACTTGCGACGTCACCACTTATGATAAAAGCTATAAGTGATTTTAAAATATATACAAGACAGTAAGAGGCTAGATTTCAATGAAAAGGTCACTTAAGCCAGAAGTTCCTAAATATATTCAAGAATAAGTGAGAAAAATTTCATTTTCGAAAGTTGAGTGGTTCCTGAGAAAAATAGTCTAGAATGATTCTAGAGTAATAAAAAAAAATTTTTTTTTTCAATATTTCGTCGGTTACCTCCTTAACTTTCCTTAAATTAGTCTTAACTTATTATAAATAGACGAATTTATGACCAAAAAAATATTAAATGATTTAAACAATAGTTATATAATTAATTACAACGGCTGTTATAAATGGTTACTTTATTTTACCACTTGTAACCGTTACCACTTGGGACACTTTTAAATTAGGTATAAGATCTTTTAAATAGATCATCGAGACCAATGAGTTGGCGCTATCTAACAATGGTTATATGAACTAAGAAAATACAAAATATTAAGTCGATAAGTTTAGTTCATCAAAACTTATGTTAATTTCTAGATCTTTTTGTTACCACTTGTGACAAGAAAATATGTATACTATTTAATATACATAATTAAGTTAAATTAAAATTAATATACTTTTCCATTAAATTACTAACTGATACTTAAATAAACTTTAAAATTAAACAATTATTCTAATAATACCCAGCTCTACACTCATAAATTATGAATCGAATTTTATCTATTCATTTTCAGGTAAATTACGTAATCAATCATTCATTAGCAATTTTACTTTAAATCAACCTAATTCCCTTCCCCGATAATTTCCTGATAATTTCCATGAATTTTTAAAAGAAAATCCTGGTATAAATTTAAATGCAAAATATTATTTTATACTCTTCATTGAAAGGACTATTTTTGAAATATTTCAAATATATCATAGCCATTTTATTTCTAATTAAATAATATATAAAGCCACATATAAAATCATCATTCCCCACAAACATCAACCTCATTCGTTGTATATTCCAATAATAAGTTTAACTTTTGAAGGATTTTATTGTCACAAAGAGCTTTTCTTTCCATATGTTTTATATGCATATGGATGAGACATCCCATCCCCATACTTGAAATTTTCTATTGTTTCCTCGTCTCTTTATCAAATAAAATTAACAGTAATTTGTTATAAACATTGCCTACACTTATACGATACTCAATTTTTTGACTAATTACTATTAAAATTATATGATATTGTTGGGAGGAACCCCATTTGGAGGTGTATGATTTTCATAAGCTCGATTCCTTTTCTTATGATGTTGAAGTACGATTATTTTAATAAAGGTTTCTTCTTGAGAAATAATTTTCCTAAATTCCGAAAGATATTTAGAGTATATTACTCTAGCTCTTTAGGTTAGTATTTTAACTGCAGATATTTTGTATAACTAGAAGCCTTCTATATAAAAAAAAACCTTACTCAGAGTCTTCTTTCTACAAGGGGGGACTTTAGGATATTTTCCCGTTTATATTATAATTTTTAATTACATGTGGCAGGTGTTTTTCTTCGCGGGCCATAGAAGGACATATTTACGCATTGTGGCATAACATATATAAATTGAAATTATCATAAAAGCTTTTTCATAATGATATGGATATGTTATATTCATATTCAAATAAAATATCTTTTTTTTACAGTAAACCCTCGATTTAATTTAGAACACATCCATCAACCGTTTTTATTTCCAAATGGACTGACAACCGTTTGAAATGAATGATAGTAAATTAATTAATTAAATTCTTGAAATTCTTCGCTAGTAAACTTGTGTTATTTGTCAAAAGAAAATTTTGAATGAAAACCACAAAATTTCATATTATTTTCTCCGAAGGAATATCAGAGAAGGAACGTAATTCTCATACAGATTTCTTGGGTTCTCCTTTTTATTTTTTTTTATTGTGATGAGGGTTTTGACTTCAACATTTTGAAATTCAAGTATTTTGTAATTAATTTTGTATAATAAAATATGATAAGATGATGTTTTTGTGTATTATAAGGTAGGTATACTAGGTATAATGTACTACATTCTACCTATATTCTAGATCTAGGGTATTCAAAACATACGCAGTATACATACATCTAGTTAAGGTGTCATTAAAACATCATTATCCTTGTTATTCTTTACCGTAATAGCAAAACCCAGAAAGCTCCTTTTATTTACCCCCATTCTCTTCAGTTCATTCAGAAATTTTTTTATTTTTAAATATTTTAAAGTGATGTTCTCTATGTTTATTATTATTTTGAAATGTTCTGGGAAATGAGATGCTTAGGAAATGTTTCGAAAGTGATTTTTTGAGGGGTGTCAGAATAAGGAACCATGACAACATTTCCTCATAATTTTGTTAATAATCTACTTACAAGGGAAATTGTAATTTAATATTTCCTTTATTGATTTATTCATAAGATAGATACCTATCATACTACCCTAATTTTCTGCGATACATATACCACACCCTGTCGAGATTAAATTTTTAATTATAATAATTAGAAGAGCCGGTATTATATGGAAAATTTAACTAGACACACAGGACAAACAGAATTTCATATTAGCATTTCTATTTAAATCAATGGTGTGCAGTCTAATGTGCAGAAGGCGCAGAGCATACTTGAAACATTATTAAACATTAACATTACATTAATAATTTTAACCAAATTTTATTGCCGAAAATTGCTGACTCAAGTTATTTTACTAAATAACTTTGAACCATTTTACTAATTTTTTTATCAAATTTAGATTGAATTATGAGGGGAAGGGGAGGTGCTATAAAAAGCCTCAAAATCTGGCCTATGGTCTACCTATCTGGAGTAAGATATTTGGTATTTGAAGTCTTGTTTTCTAAGAACTATAAATTCCATCGACATGGAGTTCTAATCAGTTAAAGTCAGAGCAATTGAAAATTTTCTGAATAAGCTTTAAGAAAGTTCGAAAAGCTCATCGAAAGTTTTCTACTAAAATATTATTTTAGGCAGTATGGGATCTCTCAATAATTAAATTGAGATGAAATCGTGAAATTTTCGTTGAGTTCCGTGGGAATTAAAAGATGTAAAAGAATTTGACATTTCTGTTTAAAATTTGTACGTCTTAAAATCTATTTTCTATCAAAATAATTTAACATCACTGAAATTTAAAATTGTCTGAATAGAGCTTTAAGAAACTTCCAAAAGCTTATCCAAAGCATTTACTTAAAGTATTATTTTATTCATTATCAAATCTATTTCATCTTCCGATAAATAAATTTAAATGAATTAAAAGCTCCGTGGAAAAATAAAATATCTGCAAAAGCTTTAATGAATTGAATTAAATTAAATTGAAGGCAAATTATCATGAAAGCATTCTTTGTGCTTCCCAAGTAACATTTTAACCTTATATCGAGAAGATATATAATGCTAAATGAGTTCCCTATATCGAACGTATATCGGCACTTTTCTCATACAATGTGGACAGTCTATAGGGCTTAATTTAGTATTATATTAGAGTATTCCTTGCTATATAAGGGATCATTGTGTCTGATATAAAAACATTGATATACGTTTTAGGGGAAGGACCTTAAATAGCTGATATAGGGTGTGATATTTTTCTAGAAAAAAAGAATTTAGCGTGTAAATATTAGGTTTTTATAGGTACACGATAGCGGATTTAATGTTACTTCAGAAGGTTATATAAGACACTTAAAGCCCTAGATTAAATTATATAGTGTCAATATAGGGTCTATCAAATTCTATAAGAATGAAAATTGCGACATAGGGTAAATATAGGGTATTTCAAAAATTTATAACAATATAAATTCCAATATAGAGCCGATATCAGGTAAAGCCTTATGTTATGACCATATTGTGTGATATAGGGTATCAACAACGCTTAGAATTACAATATAAGAACACCAATATAAGGCTCATATAGGGGCACTACATAGGGCTTAATGTTATTTGGGTTGTTTGCATTTGTAATTTGAAATTTTGCATAAATATATCCTGTCAATGAGCTTTCGTGATTTTTTAAGCATATTTTTGGGGAAAATTTGAAATTTCTTGAATGACAGATATCTGGATAAAAAGTAAATTTTAGAACATAAAGAAGTAGAGTTCGAAACTTAGAGCTTTCTTTGAGCTTACAATGGATAGAGAAAGCTTCTAGCGAAAATTTCATATTTTATCAAAATTTAATAAATTGTAATAAAATTGGATTCAAAATTATACAAAATTACATTTTAATTCATTGAGCTTTCGATATGTTCAAGTTTTTTATTGGAAAAAATTAGAAATTTCGTGAAAGGACCGTTGTCTGGATAGAAAATAGATTTTAAAATGTAAAAAATTAAGTTCGAAAGTTAAAGCTTACTTTGAGCTTACAATGTACAGTATTGTGCAAAACATAAGCAACATCGCTTAAGAAAAATTTATATTTGCCTTATCTTATTTAAGTAATAATAAACCCAATATTACATTATAATATACTAGCAATGCACTACCATAT
>JANTOP010018672.1:0-13611 GCA_027564815.1 Symmerus nobilis | reverse complement strand
TTTTATGTATTTTAAATAACTTTTAACCAAAGCTTGTTTGCAAACAAAAGGAGCATATTTAGTTATATTTATTGTTAACATTATCTTCAAATTTTTGAAAAATGGACTTGTTCCATTTTCAAAATTAACGGCTCAATTGGTCCTTTTTTAAATATAAAATACGCTTATTTTTAGGAAATCCTTTTCAGATGTATTTTTATTATGTCCCCTACTGTAAGGTACGTTTAAACTGTCTATAGACTTTCAAATCCATTATAGAAAATTTTCAATTAACAGTATTTCCATTTCAAGTGGTTTCATTCAAACTAAAGATAGTATTTATAACCTGGAACATGCTATTTCTGCAAGATTCTATTGACGATTTTTTCTATAGTGAATAATTAATCTGATGAATGGTGTTAGGTTAGGAAGCTTTTCCCTATATACACATTCATATAAAACATATAGGATTTCGATCCTATAATACAGTTGGTTATATCGGTGATGAGACGCTTACCATTGAGATGAAAAATGACTATCAATAAATTTCTGAATGTCAGAATAGTCGAGATGGATTGAGTTGACTGTTATTAACATATGTCTGGATGATATGAGATTCCGATTAATGTGGCTATGGTATGAGGGTGCGTTGGAATATAGTATATGGACCCATCATTCAGCTACATATATTTGTCTTTTCTCCGTTTTTTTTTCTCTCTCGTATTAATGGCACAACTTTTGTTCATTATATCATTCTTCTGAGATCAGATAAGATTACCGTAAAACCTACTCATCATCATCCACTTACCCGTCTGCGATCATTTGTGTCGAAGCTATTTTTTTTTGTATACCCCAAGTACTCAACATTGTCACTTTTATATTTAATTTAGTTTCCCTTTTTTTTTTTTTTTAACTTTTCCCTTAGTTTATCTCGTTTTAGACACAATATATGAAAGAGGTTTTGCGAATATCTCATGCTCATCCAACAGTAATTTTTTTTTCATTAGATTTTCATTCGATTTGAAACAAGTATAGCGATCAAGAGTTGAATAAAAAATAAAAAAATTAACATTGTTTTTTCAGTAAATTAAAAGGAGGTAGAAAGGATGAATAGAATTTTTAAAGAGCCTTTTGTATATGAAATAAATGATATACAGAATTTTTAATCATACAATGAAGGATGAAGGTATGACTTTATATATGAAGTCAAATATTCGTTGAACAATTTACATCAATATTCGGACAATGGTTATCTTACAGTTATCCATGTCCATATGAACCTCGGATGTTAATTTTTTTCAAATAAAATTAATTATTCAATTAATAAATGGTACTAATATCTAAGGGTGTGGTGTCTAGACTATATAGTCCGAGTCTATAAGAAATCTCCTTTCTCTAAAAATGTAAATAATTTTAAGTGACATTTTCTACCACCGATCGGTAAAATTTAATTCCGCCTACTTTTACGTATACCCCGTTTACGGCTTAGTATGTGCAAGTTAAACTATCGTATTATAGAGTAAACCTTTAATTCCCATTTGTATTTGTATCGGAATGGATAAAAACAATTCAAATTTTTATAAATATATATACATACAGATACACCTAACCCTTCGATAACGATTTCACTTAAATACTGCTGGACTTACTCTCCTTTTATCACCTTTAACAATTCCCATGAATAAATCAAGTGATCGGTGTGTTTCAAGTATGAATCCAATGGTATTTTATATAACGTGCAAATACCTACCTAAAGTATTTTTTTTTCTCTTAAAATAAGAAACAGAAAAATAAGATAAAATTGAGATAAAACTATAAAAATGATATTTAAAATAAAAAAGGCCATTTCATAATACCAGATATGGGCGGCGCGCGCAACTTAACAATTTTTAGCCTGTCCAATCAAAGTGGCTAGGAAATCTATATAGGATTATAAAACGATATTTAAATAAATAAATAAAAATAATAATATTCTATCTTATAAACAGGGTCAGCAAACTTGGTGATTAATATATTTTATGGGTTGTTTTTCTTTCGGAATTATACCAGCTGCCGTAAGTCAGACAATGTCTAAGATTGTAAATAAAAATTCGGTTATTCATTTATTCATTTGAATTTCATATTTTATTCATCATTTACAATACCGAAGATAACAATTAATTTTTTATTATTTATTTGAATTTAAAATTGATATTTAAAATATATTTGATTTATTATAAAATTTCTTTTTATTCGGATTCATAAGCTACATATCCAAAAGCTCCGATAAGAATTAATATAATATTTTAAGGAAATATTTTAACCATAAATTCGTTATTTATTGCCAATATTATTCGAATATAATTATTTTTATTGTTTTCAGATGTCATTATTATAATAAATTCTTATTATTTCTATTTCCGGTTGAAAACCAAAAAATTTTGATTTTCCTCAGGGAGAGATGTAGGTTATATTGTTATTAGTTATTATTTTGTATTCAAAATTTAATTGGGATTACATATGTAACGACGGAATCGTAAGTTTAGTCCGGAAATAAGTAAATTCCTTTATATTATATTAGGGTGGATCAAGATGGGTCAGAATGCAGTCAGTATTAATCCAAGAAATTAAAATTTAATCGAATATAATTTCTATAGTCAATATCTATGGTTTAAGACCATTTTTTGGCAATTTAGACATATTTTGATTGAACTAATTCATTTAAATCGACTTTGTAAAATCCCATGTAAAGATGGAAAAAATCCAATTATCGAATTTTGATGTAATTTTACAAATATAACATGTGAGGACCCCTTAATATTTTCATATAATTAAATCAATTAGTTCATCTTTGAACTGCATCCATATCGAAATATAAAAATTTTAATTTTTCCGGAAAATTATAAATATTTTCCTTCAAACTGATATTTTTCTGGGCGAGTCCTTATATACTACCAACAACCCGGTTTTATTTTATTCCAAAACTATGGATGGTTTAATTTATTCTTTCCACTGAGTTTTTAACTGTTAATTAGTAACAATTCGGTATGATTAGATTTTCCGATTCCCAAACAAATTAATCTTTTTGATTAAAATTTTTAAATGGAATAAAAAAAATCTCTCGGTTTGGTTGAAATTTGAAGGCATAAATTAAAAACGAATTTCAGGATTTAAAAAATGAACAATTCTAGACGAGTTTTTATTTTTTTTTTTTTATTTTAAAGTAATTTTCATTTCAATTCTTCACTTTAATTTTCTGACTGTTTTTTTCATCAAAATTTTTAAATGGAATTTAAAAAAAAAAAACCTGCGGTTTTTCTTGAAAAATTGTTCCTGAGTAGTTGTTATGATAATCTAGAAACTAATTTCAGGATTTGGGAAGAAAAAAATTTCTGAGCGAGTTAAGGAGCTTTTAAAATACCCATCGATTTTCTTTAACAATGTTCAGTTGCTTTTTTTATCCAAATTTTTAAATGAAATTTTGGTTCGATTTGGTTGGTTGGATATTTTTTCCTGATAACTTGATGAGATGAACTAATTTCAGGATTTGAAAAAAATTAATTCAAGACGAGTTATGATTTTTTTATAAACTTTTTAACTTTTATTTCATTTCTTCAGTTAATTTTAAGTCCAAAAATTTTAAAAGGAATTTTTTTTAAATAAAAATACGTTGGATTTGGTTGAGAATTTTTTTCTGTATGCTAGAAACTAATTTCAAGGAATTGTGTATCCTTTGGGAATATCTGTGCTAAATTACAGAACTAAAGAAATAGCGTATAGTTGGTAATAGGGTTTTTGTAGCTTTGTTCAAAATATTTACAAGAAATGGTATGGATTATTATATGTTCTCTGTAGGAAATCTAGATTCATACAGAACCAGGAAATCTTAATTTAAATAAAAGAAAATAACAGCTAAAAGATGTTGGGGATAATTTGCACACCCATTTTCCCTTTTTTTTTTATTTAATATAATAATAGTTTACACTTGATATAATAATTCCTATCAGTAAAAATATACACACAAAACATACATATAAATACGGTAATTTACGTTACAACGAAAAGTATTATCAGTTTTCCGCACGATCGCAATAATAGTGCCATAACTTTTCATTTGCCGTGGATATGAGCGAACGCGGGATGAGAAATTTTTTCTCTGTAGTTTTTCGTCTTGGGTACGATATAGGGATATTTTGTGGGGGATGAGGGGCTGTTAAATTTTGTAACATTAATATAAATCAATATTAGCTTAATTCTTGTTGCATTTTATTCATACCCGCTACCCAAAGCTAGTAGCAAAGCAACCATGGGAAATATTTGCGATTTTCCCGAAAAGTGGAATACCAAAAATAAACAGGATTCATATAATATTATGATATATTAAATGAAGTGAATTTGTACGAGTTTATAATACTGACTTCATATGTAAAATTATTTTATGATACAACCCCCTCTACTTACACAACATTATCTCTGAGCTAACCGGCTGGAGTTTTATAACTTTTCCATCTTCTTATCGCGCGAATCCTGCATCATTTCATAAAATTATTTTGTTTTGTGTATATGAAGAGAAGTTGTTCTTAATTCATCGTTCATCACATTATTTTGGGATTTTTTTCTTTCACATGTATGTGCATAATTTCGGGAGGAGATAAGGACGATGTGAATACGGGTTTAACGTTTAAGTCAAAATGGATATAACGTTATTGTCTTTTATGATGCATTATTTTATTATAAATTGTCAATAAATTTTGGATTGAGTAATTTTAAGATGATTTAGTTGCTGGCATGGATGGCGGGATATCTGCAACATTTTCCGTATACAAGGTACCCGCCTAAATTTCCTAAGAAATCAATTAAAATTACTTGTATTTAAATATAATAGAGACAATGCGATCGTCCGCTAAAATTCATTAAGCATTTTTTAATTAATCAATCAACCGGTAACGACATATTGTACATATAACAATAACTTGTAAAATGATTAGAATATTTTGTAGAAGGTTTGGTATACACGTATATCAACTCAGTTTATTTTTAATACGTTATAAAACTACCTTGATTAGAAAGAAGGAAGTTTATCGAATGTGCAGTCAACCCCCGTTTATTGTGATACGAGTTTTGTATCCTTTAGTGCAAAACGAATGGAATAGAATGTGGGATTGCTAGTCAAAGGATACTCGTCTTTTATTCGAAAATAAAAAATCCATCATCCATATCTAAAATTTTTAATTAACGCATCACTACACTTAAACAATAGAAAATAGTGAGCGGCTAACTGAATCAATATAGTGTATATAGGTAATTCTTTCAATTTTTTTCCCCTCCATTTTTCATATCTTCGTAACTTCTACCAAGTTGATTGGTAAATAGTTTAATCAATAGGTTTTATTATATAGGTAAAATTTAACTGAAATTGTGTAAAGTCAATATAAACAAACATTCAATTTATTTACTAGACTTTGCCCCCATGATGGAAAAATTACCCTTAAAAATAACCGAAACACATAGGACATTTACCGATTTTATATTTGTTGAAGTTATATACGATTTTCTTTATCTCATTTTACCCTTATAATATTTTACTGCTAGCGGATGCCCTTATCGGCATTTCATGCTGATCAAAAATTGATAAAAATGAAGTATTTATCTACACCATGCTAAGTGGTATGTGGGGGGCTTTTTTTTTTTTTTTGTTATCTTTTTATCGTATTTACGGATCTGGTGAAATAGTAAAATATTTGCCTTATCCGGTTTCTAAAATTTTCATTTTTCAAATCACTTGATGGTTATAATATTATGCGATCAAATTAAATATTTTTGTTGGCTTCGAAATAGTAGGTTTTAATAGGATTTAAAATTGGTACTTAAAATATTGAATTTATAATTTGTAAAATAAATATCTTAGACCAAAAATAATTTTTAATTCCATCCAACCATCTGCAGTAACATTTTTCTTCAGATAATCCTTAAATTTTGAACTGGGTTTTTATCATATTTTTATTTTATACCCTGTTTGTACTACCCGCCTCGTTTTGAAGCTAATTTGAATATTAGATATGCAAAAATATGTATTTTTTTTTAATTAATTAATTAATTTCGACACATTCTAGGATGGAAATTTAATTAATTAGGAAAAATATCGAACAAATCCCGGAAATATGTTCGACATATTGTCCTGGAATTTTTTAGACATATCCAGGAATTTTTTTATGAATTATTCTGGAAATATCATAAAATGCCCGATTTTATTGAAAAAATTATTAGAAAAATGAGCAATTTTTTGGAGGATTTTTATACTTTTAATGCGAAATTTTCTCTTCAATGTATTAGAGTTTTTCTAATAGAATTTCGAGAAATTATCCTACGTTTTTTTTTTTTTAGAATCGATCTAGAATTTATCCGGACATTTACATACAGAAATGTTCTCCATTTTCCTTTATTAAAATATTTCAATGGAATTTAACTAATTTGAGAAAATCGTCTAGAATTTATCAGAAATGGTAAAGTATTTGCCTGCAATTTTGTAGAAATATCCAAGAATTTTTTAGAATTATTCCTAAACTTTATCTGGATATTATCGGAAATAGTATTTAAAATAGATTTTATTGGAAAAAATACAAAAAATCTGTAATTTTTAGAGATATATTTAAGAATTATTTACTCGATACTATAATGAGGTATATTCTTAAAAACGACTGTCTTTTAACCATATTTATATTTAAAAACCTACCCTTACTACCTGTCTCGTTTTGAGGCTAATTTAAATATCTACAATACATTTTATTCATCTAATATAATCGTAAATTTGTTTCTTGAAAACTTTAGATACGTGACCTGTTCTAAAATATGTATCTAGCCTATATCTAATAAACGCCAACCGTCCACCAATTTTATAGCTGCCATTATTATTAATATGGAAATATTGTATCTGCATTGCCGCCCATCAACCCTAAAAGAAATGTTGAAATATACAAAAAGAAATGAATTGCATTTACCAATCTATATCCATACATTAAATATAAACCAAAGTGCATGAAAAGGAAACTATTTAGTGTCCTTTGTTAAGATACCCGGTTCTGTTAATATTTAACGTTTCCTTTCTAAATAGTAAAAGGCCGTAACTTACCGGGGTTAAATGCTTTATAATAATTGCATTATGGGATATATACGAATATTAACATACCTCTTCGCACACTCATTTGACAGGCGGGAAGAAATAAATTTGTTTTCTAAGGACACCAATATGTAAATGACGACATAATGACAAGTTAACAGTCAAAATTTTATTTAACGAATAATATATCTAAGAAAACTATAATAAGAAGGATCAAGGAAGTCGGGATGGAAGGACGTATTTTTCTTTTTATAAATATTCCGAATGGTATTTTTTGAATGGAACTGTTTAAATGATTTTATTACCCAGATATTAATATAGATAAGATATCCACCTGGAATTTAATTTAGTAAATTCTGGGTTTGTCGCAAATTCATAACATTCCCTCCATAAGATATCGTGATGAGGTGGATTGATAAAGTTATTGATTTTATTGATCCATTTTTGACTGTTTTCATGTGTCATGCATGTACTTAAAATAAAAAAAATAAAATAAAATAAATGAAGTCTGCACCTAGTAGATAATATGAGAATATCGAGAAGAGAACGATAGGAAGTTATGACATTCTTAAAATATAATATCATTTTATAACAGAATGAGTAGATAAGCTTTTCTAGAATAACAAAACAAACTATTGTATTTACACATGCAATTTGATATATACGTAACGTATCGTCTACAATACATCACAATCATCATCATTTATCTATAATATCCATCCATCCATCCATTCCATATCCTTACCCACTGTTTCACATACAACTCTCCCAATTCCCATATCTCGTTTAAATCTACTGGTAACTTTATATATATTCCCATCTATCGTTATATATATCGTTCCTTATAAAATATAATAAAGTTCTGATTTTGATAATATTGGCACACAACGTAGGTGGCCAACATGACGTCTATCTCTGTTTTGCACGTCTAAATCTATCGTTATTGTATAACTATACATTTATAAATACATAACGTTTTAACAATAATTCGTCATCGTATAGATATTAATACTGATAATATCCCTTGGCAACGACTGCTTTTACTGATAACAACAAAATATTTATACACGCCACATTTATGCAAAAATGGGGAATATGGGGAAAAATATTATGATTATATATTTGTTATAAGTTATGGTACGTGTCCCAGTTCTAGACACCTACAGTTTGTTGTATGAAATTTTTATTATCCAGGAGGCCAGTAATTGGGACATTTACTTTATAGAACCGTATTTGGGTTATGACTATAAGATTACAAATTAAATCTTTACATCCTAATTCACTGTTAATGGTTTTGTAAACGATTTCTTTTGAATTATATTGGGGGACGAATCCCTACTTCCTATTCCTTTATTTTTCAAAGTAAAGAGTGGTGGTAGGTTGAAGTTTTGGGAGTCAGATTATGAAGATACTGCCAAGAAATTATTTGGGATAAATTTATCAGCGTTTTCTTTTAATTTCCGGTATATAAAACCATCGGTTCAACGCTCTGAAACAAATATATCCTATCCTTGATTTACGTTTCTTAGTTCATCAATAGAAAACGTCTAGGGGTTCAATTCGAACTCGATACAGATCTTTTTATAAAATAAACATATTTTTTTCTGATATTTCAGAAAATTGTGTATTTAAATATTAAATTACATTACATATTCGTATTTTAATATAAATAAACTACCGGGGAAAAATATTAATTTATTACCACAACGCTAAGGAACGCGAGATTTTTATAGTCAGATTAGATTATTTTCTGGTGATTAGAATTTATTTTATTAAATAAGTTGGATAATGTATATACCAGTATAATACGTGTTATTTGCATTAAAACATACTTAAATTATGAATATACCATCGGTAGCGGATGGTGGGACTACTACCTTGTAAATTATAATACATAAATTTAACTTATCTTAATAATTATTTATTTCAGATGAAGGTGAAAATTCGGCCGATGAAATGGCATTATCACAAGGTAAGAGAATTTATTCATTTAATTATTTTAATAATTAAGAGAAAATCTTATTTTATAGTTTAATTTTTCTTTAAACTAAAAGTTAATTGCAGAATTTTGGGTTCTTTAACAATTTTCTTGCTTTTTTTAATACAAATATTTAAAAGAATTTTTGTAAAAAAGCCCAATCTGGTTAATAAAATTTTCCTGAATTAGATGAGGTAAACTAAAATTAAATTTCATAATTTAAAAAGAAAAAAATTACAGCAAATTACAAGTATATTAAAAATCGAATGATTTTCTTTAATTTATTAATTTAATTATTATTTTAACAATTAAGAGGAAATCCTAATATTTATATGAGTTCGAGTTGACACCACCAATTTCCAGCTTTTTTATTCACAGGATGACCTTAAAACCGTTGAAGAAATTTACTGTTGTTAGCAGGATTTTCAGGGGTGGTTTCAGCTCGTTCTGCTCATTCCTAAAGAAAATTAAGAAAACATAATCAAATTGTAAAATTTATAAATTAAGGGATCATATAATACAGGGTTTATATTATCATAAACTTTCATATTATCATAAACGGTTTTAACTCATTATATCATTCGGTTATTAAGTAATTGTCCCCCATGTCCTTCCTATATAATATGACAACGTTAAGAAATATTTTAATTCTTTCGATTTATTCAAGGATCATTATAAATGTGCTAATAAATCTCGGAAAGATTTTTCCACATTTAATGGATAGATTATGAAAGAAACCCCACCCCCATCTCGGTCTATTAATATATCTTCCATCTTCTTTATCTCCACTGCACCAGGCAAGAAAATGGAAAGAAAGTATTTTCCATCATCAATAATTTTTCTCTGGGATGGGGTTGGTTTTTTTTTATTTGGTTGGGGTACGAGGGGAGCCGTGTGGTTAGTTTGATTGTAATTTTTTGATTGATGTCATTTTAAAGCAAAGTTATTTACCGGTTTATCAGTTGTTATCTTGACAACCACACCTTTTGATTGTATTTTATATACTTTTTTTTGTCGTCCTTTGCTCTCAATATACATATTATACGATTTTCTTATCGGTTAAGATTTAATGGATCTACATATTTCTTATGGAACGGTTCAATTATCCTTTAGGGGTTGTGTAAATACTGTGAATTTATAAGATAGGATTTTATTGGGGTTTGGTGGTACAATCGGGGTTGGATTAAATTAATCAATCTAATCACCGGTTAAATCACCCGTGAGTACCGCAGGGCACAGGGGTATCTTTAATTTATAGATTAACCGCTCGTCTCTTAAAGATCTTCATCTAAACCAACAGACACATATATTTTTTTTTAAATATTTTCCCCCGGAGTATCCGAGACATATTTTTCAACATATATGAGTACATACATATATTACTACTTTCCATAATATTGTTGTGCCATATAGTATAAAATGTAAGCACGCGACTGGCCGATGCTGATAAGAAACTATATGTGCCAAGAGAGATTGTGCATGGGATAATGGGAGTTAAGGGTTGAAAACGGGTGTACCCGAAAACAAATTTTTCTTTATTACAAGTAACTAACATTCGAACATATATACCATCCTTTACATTCATAAAATAATAAAAACGAAGTACCCGAGTATAAATTTATGACGCATGTTATGGCCAGTAAGTGTTGATAGGGCAAAATGATATACTAAAATTGTAAATTCATATGTTGTTCTTATAGATGGATAAGTGAATTTTAAGATGACTATAAGGATATGGTATAGCCTGGGGTTTTTTTTTGGAATTTTGGGACGTTGGGTAAAATATTATTGTTCATTTTTTTTCTTTTGGGGATAAAATGCTGATAGCTTGAGGCTTTCCCTAATATTATAAAATATTTAATATATTATTTATCTTATGTACATACATAATATATAAAGGATCTAGACGAATTTTTTTGATTAAAATAAATTTTTAATATCATACATTATTTGCATGTGACATTTAGGCATTTATGGCGAAAAAGAAAATTCATAAATATTTTATATTCGCTTAACAAAACAATAAAATTGGAAGTTATAGAGATGGAGACGTAACGTAGAATGTAAATTATGATAGGAGTTAAGCTTATATTCGACATTCGACATTGGGTATATAAAAAACAATGTCCAAATAAATAAGTTTCTTATCATAAGTTGCAACATTTCTATACTCTCGGTACATAAATACAAAAATAAGTTTAACATTAATCTTTAACGATAAGAAAGTTGCATAAAAGTGGAAACAACAGAGCGACTGGTGGGATTTTGTGTTTAGTTTCGAAGGAAGAAAAAATTGACACAAATGCTCCCCAATATGATATGCAACATAATTTAAATTGTTCGAGAGAGAAGAAGAAAAAATCCTTATATACCTTCATGGCTGGATGACTGTCTGGAGAGATAACAGACCGATATAATACACTTTTCAAATGTACTATAATATTTAGTTATTTTTGATAAGAAAACCTCTACGTTTATATTAGATAAATATGTTTATATTTATACAAATACTTCACCAGCAATAAATTTATTCCTATTCCTTCCCAAATAGAATGGCAACGAAAGATAAGATTTAATAGAAATATCTACTTGTACGAGTATCTTTAATATATATTATACATATATACTTATATGGATCCTTGTTTATACAGACTTTGTATGCATGTACTTCCTTGTCGTAATATACCCCACGGATAATTATTATACGAAAGAAATGATATTGTTTATCATTATAATTATTTAATCTAATCAACCTTTCACCGAAACGGTTTTTTAATCACCCTGTATACAAGTCTACAAATTTTAACTAAATTGCGGTATAATAAGTAACAAGCAATTTTTATCGATTTGGCTGTAATTCCGGAATTAACAGAAAAAAAAATTGTAAAATATTAGTATGCGGGTATAGGAAACTTTTAACATCGAAAAACTAACCTAAACTACCGAATAGAGGTAAATTTTCCGGGATATATTTATTTCCCGAAATCAGATAATTTAAATTGAATTTCCCGGGAATAAATTAAATTAGAAAATTTGAATTAAATTCCCGAGAAATGAGAAATAGAAAATTTTGTAAATTTTCGAGCAGAAAATCCCGACAAATACCTACCTCTAATAGTTTTTCGAATATAATTGGATGGATAACTACTACTCGTATGTGGATTATTATATTGCAATACAAAATTTGGATTTTAGCAAAAACATCCATGTACAAATAGTTGATTTTAGATTGATAAGTAATAAAAAAAATGGTAAAACTGATATGAGAATATGTGAAATTACGTTAAAACATGAGAAACATTATTTATTTATTACGAGAGAAATGTTTTACCCGCAGATTACACAAGTAAACCACACCGCGATTATAAATCTAATATTAATGTGGGTATAACGACATAAATAGTTATTGATTATAAGTTCATTTTATAAGAGAAAAATCTTTATAATTTATAAATTTCCTTGTAATGATTTTAAAATAAAGCGAATTAAATTCGTATACTAATCAAATTATTATAATTAATTAGGTAATAAGTCAGAAATTTATAAATATACGAATCCGTAGTTGTAATATGTTTGTTTAGCTGAAATAATTAATAATTAGGATTTTGTAAGAATTTTGTAAT
This sequence comes from Symmerus nobilis, assembly GCA_027564815.1. Classification (NCBI taxonomy): domain Eukaryota; kingdom Metazoa; phylum Arthropoda; class Insecta; order Diptera; family Mycetophilidae; genus Symmerus; species Symmerus nobilis. The sequence goes on along the minus strand of JANTOP010018672.1, from coordinate 935 downwards.
TAAGAAAAAAAATTTATTAATTTCGAATGTCGTTCCTGATTTCCCAATCATATTCCGGCTCTTCTAATTTTTTTCAGGGTTAACGATTTATTTTTCACCTTCCCCAATTAATTTCTCTATTTTTCTGACCTTTTAATTTTCATTTTTTCCGGACTTTGTCCTTCATTTGTCCCTACATTCACTAACGTTTATAGATGTTTCCAAATATTTTAACCAACTTTTCCGATTTTTTTATTCAACTTTTTCTTGTATTTTTCGTCATTTTGACGTAAAATTCTTCGGGAATTTTTAAACAAAAATCGATCGAATTTATAGAGTTTTTTATAAGTCGATTTTGAACGGGACTTAAAAAAAAACAAGTTGTGAGGGTATCCCCTGACCTTAGATATTTTTGTATCATCTAAATTATTCCCTATTTGATTCCATTTTAAAATTTTGAAAATTTAATTTTTCCGAGAAATTATAACAGTTTTCCTTATGTATCCCATGTATCAAACCCTCTAAAATCAGGGGGTAAATATTTTTAAAAAAATGTATTTTATAACTTCCTCACTAAACCCTTAACTTTACTTTTGTACATTCAGATCTTCTAATTTCTTACTATAATTTTCCGGAAATGAATAGTTTTCACGAAACTGTCATTAAAAATATATTTGAAATCGATCGTTTGGGGTCGATTTTTTCCAGAAAAAAATTGGCATTTTTGCCAGTGTTCGAGCATTAGCATTGTTTGTGGATTATTATTTTAAATAAAAGCAGTATTTTAATGTTTGTTCAAACGTTATGGTCATCGTTGCAGAGAATTTGAAGAAAAAAAATTTTAAAATTCTCAACTCTCATAAATTAATTACCCTATAATTGCCTGAAACCATTTTTAAATAGTAAATCTGGGCCAGAACTATGATTTTAGTCGATAAAAGGACAACTTTGGAAAT